>ARYC01006176.1:0-15267 GCA_000711775.1 Oxytricha trifallax
GAGAGATAATGCTGTGTGTGAATCATGTCTGTATTTGAAACTCTGGCACTCTTTCTCCCTTAAATTATCCAGTTTAGGTAGAAGTCTCAACATATAAATATAATAATAATATATAAGTAATTACCAGAAGAGTATGATTGAAACCAGCCCTTATATCTTGATTACTTGCTGCTATGCATATTGAATATTGGATTTATAAAGCAGCCAGTATATTGATATAATTGATAATCAGAGCAGTGATGGCTTGATCTTGAATGAGATGGACTGGCCTTTATCTCTAGTTGCTGATTTGAGATCCAAACAGCTGCAGATGCTGAGTCAAGCACCTAATGGCAGTGCAAGACAACACCAATCATCTCAAATGCCAGGAGAGTAAAACTAATCAAGTTATATAAAATAATATAATATATATTCTTTTGCAGATGAATGATTTGAAGTAAATAGTGAAGAGGCTATATAACAGTCTTCAAAGAGTGCAGTTGGTAGATTCCTGCCTGCACTATGAACAGACACTGGAGCAGCTAGCTAGTGCTTGGATGGCGATAGCATCACAATTCTCAGACTAGCAGTTAGGTCTTATTAAACACACAAATCTGCTATGACTACTTAACTTAATATAATATTATAATAATAATTAATATAACTGAATAGTGAATGGAAGTTGTGGTTAATTGGAGATTTTAAAGGGGAGTTTCCCACCCACACCAAGACTAGGAGCTAAAGTGGCTTGAAAAGGTGAGGGTAGCTGCTATTTCAGAATCACTCAAATTCAAATCCACTCCATATTCACAATTCAAATATTAATTATATTATATTATATTAATATTAGTGAATATAGTAGTTGGTGGTGATTTGAGTGCATTTGAAACTAGATGCTTCCTCAGTTGGGTCTTTCAATCAGAGTAACAGTGGAGATGAAATCAATCAACTCGCATTCCCTATTTCCACACTCATCACGCATCCTCAATTCATTTCTAATTAACTATCACTACATAATATATATTATTGTAATTATTATTTGATTGAGTGAATAGAAATAAGAACTGGCGTGTTTGAGTGTTTGATTTTGAATCGCTGTAGCCTTGTGGAGATAAAGAGCGTCCACTGGAGTGCAGTCATCTCACTCGCCACTAAACACCTACTACACCCTCTAATCATCACACTCAATCTACCACAATCATGTAATAATATAATTAATTATTATATAATTTATTTGAATGAAGTTGTGTTGCACTGATCACAGACAGATATGCATGCCTTCCACATGATCATCACTACCCTCATTATCATCATGGTCATAGTCATTGCTGGCCAGAGCACTTATCACTCTGCTCACACTGTCCACTCTCATCGCTCTTACTCGATATCAATCAAATAACACGTGATGGGTGTAAATCAAGAACTGCAGTGCTGATTGCAGGGGGTAATGATGATGCAGGCAGCTGCTGTGGTTGGCTAATCAACTGTCACTCTCATCCTTACTCCTTCCTACTTGCTCACTACATCGTAATTAATTATTAAATAATATGTAATATAAATATGTGAATGAGTGGAGTAAAGTGGAGATATAGTAGCTGGGTGATGGCAGGCAAGGTGAAAGGAAGTCTTTCCAATATCCAGAGTGAGCAGATCAACCTATGTAAAAGCAATTCAAAGCAAAAACAACAAATATCACTCACATAATATATATTATATGTTATTTAATGTAATGTATTAAGTGAATTACTGAGACCACATAGATCCTTAAGTACCTCTGTCTGCCAAAGGTCATCTGAGTACACTATTCTGCTCAGGCTGTTTTGAGTTCGAGATTCACGGGCGGAGTCCATTAATGCTGCAGCTAAAATTCAATTATTTATCACCAGTCAGCAGCTCACTGAAATCTACTTCAAGGATGCATTGGTAACTGTGGTTTGAAGGCTTAGTGATCTGGTAAGAATTTATATGAGATATTGCAAAAAAGCGAAAAAATATATTTTTAAATGTGATTAAAAGTAAATATTCAATTTAATAAAATAATTATAAATATAAAAGAATTTAAAATTTAGGATAAATGAAAAATAAATATACAAACTAAACACATTAGGTAAATTTTAATTGGAAAGATAATTTATATATACAAGAGCATCATTACTAAATTAGACAATTAAAGTGCTAAATTTAAAAAGCATATCTTAATGCTTAAGAGTAAAGGCATAGAGAGTATTAGCAAAAATGATGTACTACAATTCCTAGTATTGCTGGATATATACCCTGCTTAGAGAGCAAGACCTCATGAGATTTATAGTAATGCTTTCATTCCTTTCTGTATGCAAGGCGCATTCAGTTTGGGTCTTCGCTCTTGATCTCGGTTCTTCAGCACGTACCATATTCTACGCTCAAGCTTCTCGATGTCAAAATGTTGATATTAATGTAGCAATTCAAAAACAGATTCTTATAGACGAAGCTAATAGGGACTCCACTGCTCTTTAAATGGTAAGGAATAGCACAGCCTCAGCATCTGTTTCACGGAGTATATCTGATTTCAAACCTACAGCAGTGGTTTAATGGGTTTCTTCATAAATTGAATAAAATACTTGCATAGAGAAATCAGGCATTTTTGGACTTTCATTTTTGCAAACGAAGTAAGGAGCTAACCTAATAATGCGGCTTAACAGTAGTACGATTCGATTCTCCATGAAAAGATCAGGGAGATGGAATCTCCGACTCAGACATCTTTCCCAGGGGCCTAGAAAATCGAGCATCTTTGTTTCTCATGCTTTTCTATAGCCATTTAGCTAGGGGCCTTTTTTATTTTTTTGTTGAATCTCTTGTTTAAGCCAAGCGCTCTTTGCTGCAGATTGTATCCATTAGTGCTGTGCCGGTATCCCTCAATGCTTATCTGAATTTATCCCAGATCCAATTGAGTTGCCTTAGCGCTTTCCTAAAGGCATGATAGTAATTTTTAAGAAGATTTACCATTTTACATTAAAAGGGATGAGGATTCCAGAAAACATTATCCATATAACTATATGCCCTTTAACATCTAATCCAATGAAGCTTCCATCAACTCTTGTGCTTCAAAGCTCTGATAATCTTCTTCGCGCCAAAGGAAACATGCTCAGATATCAAGTTATTGCTGATTTATTCTTGGGTACCTCGCAGAACAAGACCTTCTATCTATCTTACTCTTGCAATCCTTGTGCTTAATACAAGTAGAATTGGCTCGAATGATCGCAATATCATGCCTATCTCACTTGCAATGCTATGAGGATACACATGAACAACAAATATTATCCTCCCAGCTGCTCAAAGAGTAGCATGCATTGCCGACCTTGCAAGAGATGGTCACATTATCGTTTGATCCTACAGAGCCACCTGATGCTCTATGGCTCTCCTGTGATGGTGTTGTAATTATGTTACAGTAAAAGCCAAGCATGTCTCTGATTCAAATGTCCTCCCACAACACACTTTTGCTTGTTGGGGAACCCTACTACTAGTAATCACAATTTGACGCCGAAACTTTTGGCAACTCGAAATGAATGTGTAGTTATTATAACACTGAATTGGTAGTATTAGTTAGAAAAACTTCGCTGTAATGATAAAACTTTAATTGAGCCGACAAATATTAAATAGGATCACATTGGTAAAATTTGGTTGCTATTTAAATTTAGAAAAAATCCCTATAAATAAAGATGTATATTTAAAACTATTGTTAATAAAAAAGAAGGAATTGATAATAAGTATTATAATAATTAAAGTAAAAGATTAATTTAAATTTGAATTTGAAAAAACAACCACCTAAACAATAATTATTTATATCTTATATAAATAAAAAATTTGTTAACATTATAAAAAAAAAGAAAACAAAAGCATGAAGTAAAAACAAACAAACTCAACTAAATATATAAAAATAAATATAATCTATAGAAAAAAAATAAAATAAATTTATAAAAAAATTAAATAAATAGAAGATAAAAGATAGATAAAAAACATAAATGCAAATTAAAACTAAAAACAAATGAAAAAAAATTAAGCTAAATGAATTAAAAACTAAATAAGATATAAATTGCTAATTAAAAAAAATTAAATATAAAATAATAAAACATGTTAAAGAGTAAATATAGATAATAAAAAACTTGATAAATAAAAAATAAATTATATTAAGTCACTTCTCTTATATCCTCAAGTGGAAATTTAAAGAAATATCATATAAACTGCAACAACTTTTTAAAATGCATATTTGCCAAATCTCCAAAAATACTAGGAACAATCCTTATTTTTCGCTCTACATCCCTGTGACAGTTCGAATTGAAATAAATTATATTTTAATATCGAATTTTGTCCACGAAAATTCTCATTGCTCAATTTTGCAATCATTTTCAATAGATTTGCTTGAATCAAGCCCCTTCTCTTGGATCATCAAGTGGAAATTTAAAGCAATATCATATAAACTGCAACAACTTTTTAAAATGCATATTTGCCAAATCTCCAAAAATACTAGAACAATCCTTATTTTTCGCTCTACATCCCTGTGACAGTTCGAATTGAAATAAATTATATTTTAATATCGAATTTTGTACACGAAAATTTCTCATTGCTCAATTTTGCAATCATTTTCAATAGATTTGCTTGAATCAAGCCCCTTCTCTTGGATCCTCAAGTGGAAATTTAAAGCAATATCATATAAACTGCAACAACTTTTTAAAATGCATAATTGCCAAATCTCCAAAAATACTAGGAAGAATCCTAATTTTTCGCTCTACATCCCTCTGATAGTTCGAATTGAAATAAATTATATTTTAATATCGAATTTTGTCCACGAAAATTGCTCATTGCTCAATTTTGCAATCATTTTCAATAGATTTGCTTGAATCAAGCCCCTTCTCTTGGATCATCAAGTGGAAATTTAAAGCAATATCATATAAACTGCAACAACTTTTTAAAATGCATATTTGCCAAATCTCCAAAAATACTAGGAACAATCCTTATTTTTCGCTCTACATCCCTGTGACAGTTCGAAATGAAATAAATTATATTTTAATATCGAATTTTGTCCACGAAAACTTCTCATTGCTCAATTTTGCAATCATTTTCAATAGATTTGCTTGAATCAAGCCCCTTCTCTTGGATCATCAAGTGGAAATTTAAAGCAATATCATATAAACTGCAACAACTTTTTAAAATGCATAATTGCCAAATCTCCAAAAATACTAGGAAGAATCCTAATTTTTCGCTCTACATCCCTCTGATAGTTCGAATTGAAATAAATTATATTTTAATATCGAATTTTGTACACGAAAATTTCTCATTGCTCAATTTTGCAATCATTTTCAATAGATTTGCTTGAATCAAGCCCCTTCTCTTGGATCCTCAAGTGGAAATTTAAAGCAATATCATATAAACTGCAACAACTTTTTAAAATGCATATTTGCCAAATCCCCAAAAAAACTAGGAAAAATCCTTATTTTTCGCTCTACATCCCTGTGATAGTTCGAATTGAAATAAATTATATTTTAATATCGAATTTTGTACACGAAAATTTCTCATTGCTCAATTTTGCAATCATTTTCAATAGATTGCTTGAATCAAGCCCCTTCTCTTGGATCCTCAAGTGGAAATTTAAAGCAATATCATATAAACTGCAACAACTTTTTAAATGCATAATTGCCAAATCTCCAAAAATACTAGGAAGAATCCTAATTTTTCGCTCTACATCCCTCTGATAGTTCGAATTGAAATAAATTATATTTTAATATCGAATTTTGTCCACGAAAATTGCTCATTGCTCAATTTTGCAATCATTTTCAATAGATTTGCTTGAATCAAGCACCTTCTCTTAGATCCTCAAGTGGAAATTTAAAGCAATATCATATAAACTGCAACAACTTTTTAAAATGCATATTTGCCAAATCTCCAAAAATACTAGGAACAATCCTTATTTTTCGCTCTACATCCCTGTGATAGTTCGAATTGAAATAAATTATATTTTAATATCGAATTTTGTCCACGAAAATTTCTCATTGCTCAATTTTGCAATCATTTTCAATAGATTTGCTTGAATCAAGCCCCTTCTCTTGGATCCTCAAGTGGAAATTTAAAGCAATATCATATAAACTGCAACAACTTTTTAAAATGCATATTTGCCAAATCTCCAAAAATACTAGGAACAATCCTTATTTTTCGCTCTACATCCCTGTGACAGTTCGAATTGAAATAAATTATATTTTAATATCGAATTTTGTCCACGAAAATTTCTCATTGCTCAATTTTGCAATCATTTTCAATAGATTTGCTTGAATCAAGCACCTTCTCTTAGATCCTCAAGTGGAAATTTAAAGCAATATCATATAAACTGCAACAACTTTTTAAAATGCATATTTGCCAAATCTCCAAAAATACTAGGAACAATCCTTATTTTTCGCTCTACATCCCTGTGACAGTTCGAATTGAAATAAATTATATTTTAATATCGAATTTTGTCCACGAAAATTTCTCATTGCTCAATTTTGCAATCATTTTCAATAGATTTGCTTGAATCAAGCCCCTTCTCTTGGATCCTCAAGTGGAAATTTAAAGCAATATCATATAAACTGCAAAAACTTTTTAAAATGCATATTTGCCAAATCTCCAAAAATACTAGGAAGAATCCTTATTTTTCGCTCTACATCCCTGTGATAGTTCGAATTGAAATAAATTATATTTTAATATCGAAGTTTGTCCACGAAAATTTCTCATTGCTCAATTTTGCAATCATTTTCAAAAGATTTGCTTAAAGCAAGCCCCTTCTCATGCATCCTCAAGTGGAAATTAAAAGCAATTTCATATAAACTGCAACAACTTTTTAAAATGCATATCTGCCAAATCTCCAAAAATACTAGCAACAATCCATATATTTCGCTCTACATCCCTGTGATAGTTCAAATTAAAATAAATTATATATTAATATCGAATTTTATACACGAAAATTTCTCATTGCTCAATTTTCCAATCATTTTCAAAAGATTTGCTTGAATCAAGCCCCTTCTCAGGGATCCTCAAGTGGAAATTGAAAGCAATATCATATAAACTGCAACAACTTTTTAAAATGCATATCTGCCAAATCTCCAAAAATACTAGCAAGAATCCTAATTTTTCGCTCTACATCCCTGTGATAGTTGCAATTGAAATAAAATATATATTAAAATCGAATATTATCCACGAAAATTTCTCATTGCTAAATTTTGCAATCATTTTCAATAGATTTGCTTGAATCAAACCCCTACTCTTGGATCCTCAAGTGGAAATTGAAAGCAATTTCATAAAAAATGCAACAACTTTTTAAAATTCATATTTATTCAATATCGAATTTTGTCCACGAAAATTTCTCATTGCTCAATTTTGCAATCATTTTCAATAGATTTGCTTGAATCAAGCACCTTCTCTTAGATCCTCAAGTGGAAATTTAAAGCAATATCATATAAACTGCAAAAACTTTTTAAAATGCATATTTGCCAAATCTCCAAAAATACTAGGAAGAATCCTTATTTTCGCTCTACATCCCTGTGATAGTTCGAATTGAAATAAATTATATTTTAATATCGAATTTTGTCCACGAAAATTGCTCATTGCTCAATTTTGCAATCATTTTCAATAGATTTGCTTGAATCAAGCCCCTTCTCTTGGATCCTCAAGTGGAAATTTAAAGCAATATCATATAAACTGCAACAACATTTAAAATGCATATTTGCCAAATCTCCAAAAATACTAGGAACAATCCTTATTTTTCGCTCTACATCCCTGTGACAGTTCGAATTGAAATAAATTATATTTTAATATCGAATTTTGTCCACGAAAATTTCTCATTGCTCAATTTTGCAATCATTTTCAATAGATTTGCTTGAATCAAGCCCCTTCTCTTGGATCCTCAAGTGGAAATTTAAAGCAATATCATATAAACTGCAAAAACTTTTTAAAATGCATATTTGCCAAATCTCCAAAAATACTAGGAAAATCCTTATTTTTCGCTCTACATCCCTGTGACAGTTCGAATTGAAATAAATTATATTTTAATATCGAATTTTGTCCACGAAAATTTCTCATTCCTCAATTTTGCAATCATTTACAATAGATTTGCTTGAATCAAGCACCTTCTCTTAGATCCTCAAGTGGAAATTTAAAGCAATATCATATAAACTGCAACAACTTTTTAAAATGCATATTTGCCAAATCTCCAAAAATACTAGGAAGAATCCTTATTTTTCGCTCTACATCCCTGTGATAGTTCGAATTGAAATAAATTATATTTTAATATCGAATTTTGTCCACGAAAATTTCTCATTCCTCAATTTTGCAATCATTTACAATAGATTTGCTTGAATCAAGCCCCTTCTCTTGGATCCTCAAGTGGAAATTTAAAGCAATATCATATAAACTGCAACAACTTTTTAAAATGCATAATTGCCAAATCTCCAAAAATACTAGGAACAATCCTTATTTTTCGCTCTACATCCCTGTGATAGTTCGAATTGAAATAAATTATATTATAATATCGAATTTTGTCCACGAAAATTTCTCATTCCTCAATTTTGCAATCATTTACAATAGATTTGCTTGAATCAAGCCCCTTCTCTTGGATCCTCAAGTGGAAATTTAAAGCAATATCATATAAACTGCAACAACTTTTTAAAATGCATATTTGCCAAATCTCCAAAAATACTAGGAACAATCCTTATTTTTCGCTCTACATCCCTGTGACAGTTCGAATTGAAATAAATTATATTTTAATATCATTTTGTCCACGAAAATTTCTCATTGATCAATTTTGCAATCATTTTCAATAGATTTGCTTGAATCAAGCCCCTTCTCTTGGATCCTCAAGTGGAAATTTAAAGCAATATCATATAAACTGCAAAAACTTTTTAAAATGCATATTTGCCAAATCTCCAAAAATACTAGGAACAATCCTTATTTTTCGCTCTACATCCCTGTGATAGTTCGAATTGAAATAAATTATATTTTAATATCGAATTTTGTACACGAAAATTTCTCATTGATCAATTTTGCAATCATTTTCAATAGATTTGCTTGAATCAAGCCCCTTCTCTTGGATCCTCAAGTGGAAATTTAAAGCAATATCATATAAACTGCAAAAACTTTTTAAAATGCATAATTGCCAAATCTCCAAAAATACTAGGAAGAATCCTAATTTTTCGCTCTACATCCCTCTGATAGTTCGAATTGAAATAAATTATATTTTAATATCGAATTTTGTCCACGAAAATTTCTCATTGATCAATTTTGCAATCATTTTCAATAGATTTGCTTGAATCAAGCACCTTCTCTTAGATCCTCAAGTGGAAATTTAAAGCAATATCATATAAACTGCAAAAACTTTTTAAAATGCATATTTGCCAAATCTCCAAAAATACTAGGAAGAATCCTTATTTTTCGCTCTACATCCCTGTGATAGTTCGAATTGAAATAAATTATATTTTAATATCGAATTTTGTCCACGAAAATTTCTCATTGCTCAATTTTGCAATCATTTTCAATAAATTTGCTTGAATCAAGCCCCTTCTAGTGGATCCTCTAGTGGAAATTTAAAGCAATATCATATAAACTGCAACAACTTTTTAAAATGCATATTTGCCAAATCTCCAAAAATACTAGGAAGAATCCTTATTTTTCGCTCTACATCCCTGTGATAGTTCGAATTGAAATAAATTATATTTTAATATCGAAGTTTGTCCACGAAAATTTCTCATTGCTCAATTTTGCAATTATTTTCAATAGATTTGCTTAAATCAAGCCCCTTCTCTTGGATCCTCAAGTGGAAATTTAAAGCAATATCATATAAACTGCAACAACTTTTTAAAATGCATATTTGCCAAATCTCCAAAAATACTAGGAACAATCCTTATTTTTCGCTCTACATCCCTGTGACAGTTCGAATTGAAATAAATTATATTTTAATATCGAATTTGTCCACGAAAATTTCTCATTGATCAATTTTGCAATCATTTTCAATAGATTTGCTTGAATCAAGCCCCTTCTCTTGGATCCTCAAGTGGAAATTTAAAGCAATATCATATAAACTGCAAAAACTTTTTAAAATGCATAATTGCCAAATCTCCAAAAATACTAGGAAGAATCCTAATTTTTCGCTCTACATCCCTCTGATAGTTCGAATTGAAATAAATTATATTTTAATATCGAATTTTGTCCACGAAAATTTCTCATTGCTCAATTTTGCAATCATTTTCAATAGATTTGCTTGAATCAAGCACCTTCTCTTAGATCCTCAAGTGGAAATTTAAAGCAATATCATATAAACTGCAACAACTTTTTAAAATGCATAATTGCCAAATCTCCAAAAATACTAGGAAGAATCCTAATTTTTCGCTCTACATCCCTCTGATAGTTCGAATTGAAATAAATTATATTTTAATATCGAATTTTGTCCACGAAAATTTCTCATTGCTCAATTTTGCAATCATTTTCAAAAGATTTGCTTGAATCAAGCCCCTTCTCTTGGATCCTCAAGTGGAAATTTAAAGCAATATCATATAAACTGCAACAACTTTTTAAAATGCATATTTGCCAAATCTCCAAAAATACTAGGAACAATCCTTATTTTTCGCTCTACATCCCTGTGATAGTTCGAATTGAAATAAATTATATTTTAATATCGAATTTTGTACACGAAAATTTCTCATTGCTCAATTTTGCAATCATTTTCAATAGATTTGCTTGAATCAAGCCCCTTCTCTTGGATCCTCAAGTGGAAATTCAAAGCAATATCATATAAACTGCAACAACTTTTTAAAATGCATATTTGCCAAATCTCCAAAAATACTAGGAAGAATCCTTATTTTTCGCTCTACATCCCTGTGATAGTTCGAATTGAAATAAATTATATTTTAATATCGATTTTGTCCACGAAAATTTCTCATTGCTCAATTTTGCAATCATTTTCAATAGATTTGCTTGAATCAAGCACCTTCTCTTAGATCATCAAGTGGAAATTTAAAGCAATATCATATAAACTGCAACAACTTTTTAAAATGCATATTTGCCAAATCTCCAAAAATACTAGGAAGAATCCTTATTTTTCGCTCTACATCCCTGTGATAGTTCGAATTGAAATAAATTATATTTTAATATCGAATTTTGTCCACGAAAACTTCTCATTGCTCAATTTTGCAATCATTTTCAATAGATTTGCTTGAATCAAGCCCCTTCTCTTGGATCATCAAGTGGAAATTTAAAGCAATATCATATAAACTGCAACAACTTTTTAAAATGCATATTTGCCAAATCCCCAAAAAAACTAGGAAAAATCCTTATTTTTCGCTCTACATCCCTGTGATAGTTGGAATTGAAATAAATTATATTTTAATATCGAATTTTGTCCACGAAAATTTCTCATTCCTCAATTTTGCAATCATTTACAATAGATTTGCTTGAATCAAGCCCCTTCTCTTGGATCCTCAAGTGGAAATTTAAAGCAATATCATATAAACTGCAACAACTTTTTAAAATGCATATTTGCCAAATCTCCAAAAATACTAGGAACAATCCTTATTTTTCGCTCTACATCCCTGTGATAGTTCGAAATGAAATAAATTATATTTTAATATCAAATTTTGTCCACGAAAACTTCTCATTGCTCAATTTTGCAATCATTTTCAATAGATTTGCTTGAATCAAGCCCCTTCTCTTGGATCCTCAAGTGGAAATTTAAAGCAATATCATATAAACTGCAACAACTTTTTAAAATGCATATTTGCCAAATCTCCAAAAATACTAGGAAATCCTTATTTTTCGCTCTACATCCCTGTGATAGTTCGAATTGAAATAAATTATATTTTAATATCGAATTTTGTACACGAAAATTTCTCATTCCTCAATTTTGCAATCATTTTCAATAGATTTGCTTGAATCAAGCCCCTTCTCTTGGATCCTCAAGTGGAAATTTAAAGCAATATCATATAAACTGCAAAAACTTTTAAATGCATAATTGCCAAATCTCCAAAAATACTAGGAAGAATCCTAATTTTTCGCTCTACATCCCTCTGATAGTTCGAATTGAAATAAATTATATTTTAATATCGAAGTTTGTCCACGAAAATTTCTCATTGCTCAATTTTGCAATCATTTTCAATAGATTTGCTTGAATCAAGCCCCTTCTCTTGGATCCTCAAGTGGAAATTTAAAGCAATATCATATAAACTGCAACAACTTTTTAAAATGCATATTTGCCAAATCTCCAAAAATACTAGGAACAATCCTTATTTTTCGCTCTACATCCCTGTGACAGTTCGAATTGAAATAAATTATATTTTAATATCGAATTTTGTCCACGAAAATTTCTCATTGCTCAATTTTGCAATCATTTTCAATAGATTTGCTTGAATCAAGCACCTTCTCTTAGATCCTCAAGTGGAAATTTAAAGCAATATCATATAAACTGCAAAAACTTTTTAAAATGCATATTTGCCAAATCTCCAAAAATACTAGGAAGAATCCTTATTTTTCGCTCTACATCCCTGTGATAGTTCGAATTGAAATAAATTATATTTTAATATCGAATTTTGTCCACGAAAATTTCTCATTGCTCAATTTTGCAATCATTTTCAATAGATTTGCTTAAATCAAGCCCCTTCTCTTGGATCATCAAGTGGAAATTTAAAGCAATATCAAATAAACTGCAACAACTTTTTAAAATGCATATTTGCCAAATCTCCAAAAATACTAGGAAGATCCTTATTTTTCGCTCTACATCCCTGTGATAGTTCGAATTGAAATAAATTATATTTTAATATCGAATTTTGTCCACGAAAATTGCTCATTGCTCAATTTTGCAATCATTTTCAATAGATTTGCTTGAATCAAGCCCCTTCTCTTGGATCATCAAGTGGAAAATTAAAGCAATATCATATAAACTGCAACAACTTTTTAAAATGCATATTTGCCAAATCTCCAAAAATACTAGGAACAATCCTTATTTTTCGCTCTACATCCCTGTGATAGTTCGAATTTAAATAAGTTATATTTTAATATCAAATTTTGTCCACGGAAATTTCTCATTGCTCAATTTTGCAATCATTTTCAATAGATTTGCTTGAATCAAGCTCCTTCTCTTGGATCCTCAAGTGGAAATTTAAAGCAATATCATATAAACTGCAACAACTTTTTAAAATGCATATTTGCATTTTCCAAAAATACTAGGAAGAATCCTTATTTTTCGCTCTACATCCCTGTGATATTTCGAATTGAAATAAATTATATTTTAATATCGAATTTTGTCCACGAAAATTTCTAATTGCTCAATTTTGCAATCATTTTGTTTTTTTTTAATGGACTTCAAATCTTATTAATTAGTTATTTATCATTTGCTGTACTTTTTTTTCCCCTTTTTTTTAATTATTTTTGAATTTATTATCCTTTTATTTATTTTTATTTTATGATTAATAATATTATAATTATTTTAATTTTAATACTCTTTAATGATTTGAAAAAGATGAGAAAGTGTTTTATTCAAGTTTTTTTAATTTATTTCATCACAATAACTGATAGTATTTAATTTTTGTTTTATTTTATTTTATTTACAACTATTTTAATTTATTATCAGGTAAAATAGATACATTCAATTAAACAGAATCTTTCAAACCTTATCATTTCATTCTTACTCTTTCATTTTGAACATATAGCTTTTTTTCCATTGTTCGTGACTGCCGTATTCCAGCCCTCCTTACCCAAGTGGAATCTTTAAGTATCTCTGTTTCAGCTGCCAGCCATCAAGGCAGTTCAATTTTTGCACCAACGGTAAGCAATCTATTAGAATATGAATTTTGAGGCCTTTGTGCATTTGAAATTAACTGTAACACCATTGAAAGTGTTCATATCGCAAGGCTGTCATAGATATCAATTGGCCAGGTATGGTCCTTAGATCATGTGACGATCTCTAGCAATACCTACAATATTTGTTTCTCGATGTGCTCTTGTAAGATTAGTAATGGCGTATTTCAAGATCCCCTTCGTGCATTGTGAGTTAGAAGAGCATGATGCAGCAACTCTACAGTTGTGCTGAGACTAGGGTATAAGGGAAGGTCCTGAAAGAGCAATAGTGAAAGATAGTGTTATACTCACTGCTTGCTAAACATTGATAAACTTCATCTCTCATGCATGTGAGCCTGCTCCCTTTGGTGTGATGAAAGCGTATTAGAGCTCTAAAGTACCAGAGTGGATAGGAACTCCTTGAGTTGAGACGCTAACGAGCGCAGCTTGCACTGTGGACTGCTTCAAAATCCCCTTGCCTCCCTATTGGTAACTATGCCATCATTGAATTCCTATAGATAGAAGGATAATCTACAAGGTATTTTACATTACTACATAGAGAATAACGCACTGTATAGATCGAAAACGGTATAAAGCTATAGAGATCTGATGGTTTGACAGTAATATTTTTCTATCCAAATCCGAAAACATCGGCACTATATGTTTTTCCATAACTTTAGGAAACTCCTATGACCTTTTAGGAAACAGTGAATGCTTGATTATCATGGCCTCCCCAAAGGAGATGTCTGAGTCGGAAGTTTCACCGTCGTGAGATAGCTCTAGCTGTGTCGGGGCCGCCCATTCGAAGATTTGCCCCTTACTTCGACTGCAATACTGCACGTCATATATGCGGAAAGGCCAATACCTAGACTGGATCCCAAGTATGACCAAGATAAGACAATAGGGTTTCAGAGACATTTATACTTGATGCCAAAGAGATATGCTTGTCCAGGCTTCTGGCCAACGACAAGAAATGCATAGCACATTTGTAATTAGTAAACACACAGATGCCTTTCAGCAAGGTTTAGGTTGATGGAAAAATAGGACTCAAGCAGCAGATAATCTATACCATTGTTTATAGCCAAGGCTCATGGATTGGCTATTCAAGTAATGGATGTAAGTGAATACACTCTTAACAAAATCTCAAATTATTTCTGCTTACAGAGTATTACATAAACATAGTTGACACAGCTTCAGTTGGCTAAGGAGAGTACGACATGATCGGAGACCCTCAAGACATGCAATTCTACTCAATTATGTATACTAAGAGAACTTTAAATGTGAAGAGACAGTTGAAATATTAAAGACTATATTTGCATTCAACAGAGGATTGCTCGCAAACTATACAACAATATACTTAAGTTTAATATATTTTCGCTCTCTATATTAATTTATCAAGACCCTCTCCCAAATTTTCAAAATCTTTTATATTATTATTCTTAATATTTTTTCATTATTTGCTATATT
>ARYC01006177.1:0-12713 GCA_000711775.1 Oxytricha trifallax
ATAAAAGTTCTGCAATATCGGAAAAGAATTAGTTGTAAATTATCTTGTCAAATCTTATAATATTTGTAAATTGCTTTTTTAATTAGTAATTTAACCTTATCACATCAAGAATAACTTTATCATATTTATCACAAATTTATTTAATAATTAATCAAACAGAACTTACGAATTCAATAACTTACATAGGGGGATTATAATAATTTGACAAATATTAATTATAAATATTTATTACACATAGTGAATGAATTAATGAATAAGTTTGAGAATATGATTGATAAAAAGATATATCTTCATTAATCATACTCTGATTAAATATAATAATTTAGGGAGTATATAAATGGTCATAAATATATGATATTTAAATAGATTTATTTAAGTTAAATTAAATAGATTTATTAGATTAATTCCCTCTTTAATTCTTAACCATTTTTGCAAAATAGTTTGTAAATCTTAATTTGAAATTTAACTATAACTAAAGCGATATAGACCATGAAGTCAGGTAAAGCCACACTTAACCACGGCACCAGCAAGGGCCTCCACAATGACAGATAGAATGATGATCTTGACTATGCTTCGGACTCACCCACCGAAGAAGATTTGGTAAGTTTTTATCATGATAAAATAAAACAATTTGATGATGAGTGAATTGATGATGATGAATGATGATTGCTAATCTCATGGAATTCTATAGTTCAAATCCTATGATGCCTATGAGAAAGAATTGATTGATGAGAGAAAACGCTTAGCACTCAACTCTGAAGAGTTAGAAGACGTAGCAGGAAAGAAGCCAACTCCCATGACAGAGGAACAGGTAATGAATGTGTTGAAGGGGCATAGATTCAAATTTAGTCTAGACAGCCATTTCGAGTAGTATTCAACCGAATCCAGAAAAATCGCAGAGAAAATCTTAAAAAGAAGCGAAGTTAACTTATAGAGAGGTATAGAGACTATCAAGCAGCATTTGCAAGATGTTTAAGAACCTCAGTACAGATCTGTATTCTTAATGAGACTCCTACAAGTTTCCATTGAGCAAGTCAAGCCCAGAGAAGTAGCTGATTTAGTGAAAAATGTCTTCATTGATGGAGTGATTACTAAACAATAAATTCGTAGAGGACTCGTTAGATTGTTCTGGAGACTTGAGGACATCCTTCTTGACTACCCCAGAGCTAACCAGGTTCTAGCTTAGATCATGGTCTTCCTTCACTTAAGATAAATAATGTCAAGCAAGATATTGACATAGATTCCCAGAGAAATAAGATAAAACCTTCTCGAGCAAGATTCTATCAAAGAACATTTCTCGAAAGAAATAGAAGTACTACAAAGCGAAAGTGTCTATAGAGAACACATAAAAGCTGTCCTTAAGCAATATTTGTATAATTTTTCAAAAAACTTTATATTCTCTATGATCTTTTCATTTTAATATTATTCAAGTTTGGATGAGGCAGATGTTAGATTATTCCTAGGCACTGAAATCAAGGAAAAGAAATGGGAGATCTTCAATTATTTATTCATTAAGAAATCAATAGATATGGCTCTAGATAAAAACTCAAATGAGAAAGATGCGTGCAGTAAATTATTATCAATGTGCACTTAAGAATATAATTTTGGCAACAATGATTTCGGCTACGCTTTCGATGATTTACTATGGGTAAGATTAATTGTGATAAACGTTGATATTATAGAACCAATCAGAGTACTCAGTTGATGTACCTTAATTCTGCAAACTGATTTCAGAGTTTATAGCCAAGGCTATATATGATGGCGCTGTTACCTACAGATACATTACAGATGCTGAGTTGTCTTATGTAAATATTTGATTCTTAAAATCATTCCATTTAATTAGCCAGGTGAATAGGATGGAGAGGAAGAGAAGATTCTATAATCAGTATTGAACGTTCTCTCAGTAATGCCTCTGGATTATCACATGAAAAATCTCTGGAATCCTGCACTTTCAAATGAAGAACTTTCTAAGAAATTCAAAAGCACAGTCTAAGAATTCCTTCAAAACTAGGACATCGATTATGTGGGTAGATACATCAAAGATTTGAATTGCAACTATTACTGTCATGAATTCGTCAAGAGAGCAATAGTATTAGTACTAGAGAAGGTAAATAAAAGTAAATTTTTATAAAACTGGAATTAGGAAAATCACGAGTACTATGAATTGATTGTAAAGCTGCTTGTCTCATTGAACCATCAATATGCTCTTTCTAAACATCAGGTAAAGATTTTATATAATATACTAAAACTATAATAGATTGAGTTTAACAAAAATAGGTATTGCTATGTATAAAAAAAGATAATGAATAAATATATTGGATGGAAATTTAAATTAAATAAAACATTAAATATTGTGCAGTTCTTATAAATTAATATTTTATATTCAAATGGATTAAGTGAACTAAATCCGTGTAAGTTACTTATCTCAAAAATCATTCTGATTCTTTTGCTAACTGATTACTTATTTAGATAAGAAAGAGTGTTTCTAAAGCGGAACTTAAATCGAGGTTGTATGATAAAGGCATATCAGTCCAGACAATGCCCTCTGTGAAAAGACCTATTCCTGAAAATGTGAGACCTTACGCAGCAAAATTGACTGCATTAGGTAGACCTCCTTATAATAAATAAATATACCAGTATACTTTTTATTAATCCTATGCATGCTTAATCGCAAATGTCTTTAAAACCCCCTCCTCATTTGATGGGAAGTTTATACTAAGCTGGATCTACCATTGAGGATGAGAGAGGACTCACATAAAAACCTTCATTGATAAATCTTGCATCCGCTTCTAAGCACGTAAAATCGATGTCTTCTGAAGCTTTCATGAAAACATAAGAGAAATTTTTGAAAAATTAGGATGATGACTTTGGAAGGGGAGATGATTAGCTCTCAGTTGCCTAACTCCAAACTATTGACTATCCAGGCTAATAGAGACCAACTACTACAATGGGATATGAGGGAGGTATGCCCAGAAATTTAAGTTCTTTAGCCAAGTCCATTTCTAACCCATAATTTACTACTCTAAATATGGCTCCTTACTCAAGACCTTAAACCTAGGCTTTTGGATTTAGTAAGTACAAGATACTTAATTTGAATTTAATTAACTTTTTTATGATTATAGGAGGCTAAATTTTCATTCCAGACCCTACAAAGAAAGTTTGTCTATCTATGTTTTTATTTTTTTTAGTAATTAGAACTTCTGAAGAAGTTACTTCTATTACTGGCATTAAAACCATGACACCCCTTGGACCTTCTGGTGTGACAAGACCTAAAACAAGTACTTAAGACATCATGAAAAAGAGAGCTCAGTCAAACAAGCAAATTAAGAGAAAAATTATTGGTGGTAGAACTGAAGCAGAGGAGAAACGAAGACAGCTCATCAGCTAGATCAAAGAAGAAGACGAGGATAGAAAGTATTAAGCTATTAATTAGTCTCCTTCTAAAAAGCCTAATGAAAAGGTTGTCGCTGGAGTTCAAGAATTTACAGATGAAATCATGAGAAGTCATTATCTAATGCAAAAGATAAGATAGAAAGAGTATATCGGCCCTCATAGAGAAAGTATGGAAGTCTTTCCAGCTCTAATGTAGTCTATTTAAGAATAATAAAGACCTCAGAGCACCTTTGAAAACACGAGGCTAAAGACCCCACTAGATTTATAGTAAAGACCAATGACTCAATCAAACAGCAGATTCTTGAAAAATACTATGAATGCTTAAGCTTCTAGAGGCTATATTAACTAAAGCAAAATGGCTAATGAAAAAATTGACGAACATCCCTAAGAAGACGAGTAATTCGAAGACACTTAGGAACTAAAAAGAACTAAAAATGCTGAAGCTACATCTACCAATTAAAACCAAGATAATGCAGGTCAAACTCAAGCAAATAAATGGAATGACTTAGATAAATTGATTACTCTCCTTTAAAACCAGCCAGATGACGATGGCTATTTCATATACTTAAAGCCTAATGAAGAAGGAGATCCATATGACCTATAACCTCTGATTGAACCAGATGCTAATGGAAAAGGACAAATCTCAGGAGCTATTTCAAAGAAAAACTCTCATACATAGAAAACAGAAAAGTTCTTCACACTTTCAAAGAAAGGTATTACCACATAAAGGCCTTTTAGGTAAATATAGAGTAAAGTTTGGGGTTATAAATTAATAATTTCTTTAGAAATCTCAATATTGAATTTTAATTCATTACGAACAAAATTAATAATAATAAATGTTATCCGTTAGTTAAAATTAAGTTCTTGTTCTGTTCATAATTATATTGATTCATAAGATTAAAAATATAATATTTTTTATCCATCTCTTAATATTTTACGGAGATTTATATCAATGATGAGCCAGTTGAATACATTTCCCTCACAGATTGGTTAATTGAAAGAAACTTCTATCAGCAAATCTCAGATAAGCGCTTTTTCAAGCAGTTCAGAAGATGGAAGATCATTAGAATGTGGAGAAGAAACATTTTACAAAAAAAGAGAGAAGAAGTTAAAAACAATCTCTCTGAGAAGCTCTTCATGCTTGATGATATCTTTGGACCTATTCTGATATTCCACAGAGAAATCTGCAAAGATATGGAGAAGCACAGAATCATTGATTTGAATTAGCCAGGTTAAGAAGTTCTTCAATTAGCAGACTTTGCATCAAATCAAACCAAATAAAGAGAACATATTGTTACTAAAATCGAAGAGGCTTCAGAGACTTGCAGAAATAAGTTTAGATTTGGTATCAATCAAGTTCTTGAAGACTTGAGATAAAAGATTAATGATCAAAATGAAGATGAAGAGACTTAGAAGAAAGATTATGTGGGAGGTAGAGCTGGTGGAGATGGAGCTAAGGAGAAGAAAGGATTAAACTCAGATCCAGTTTTTGAACAACTAGGTTTCAAGCATAATCTTAAGTATGGCCCTAGAAGTAAATTGAGAAGAGCATGTTCAAGATTCTTGAGATTCTCATATTTGTTGGACTTTGTTGCACTTGAAGCACTTTCAAACATCTATACAGAGTCAGTTAAAGATACTTGCAAAAAGCTAAAATATCTATCTGAGATTTAGCCAGACTACTAATTTTATCATTTATTAATGCTACGATTTGCGCCCAGCTCGCTCAGCTTTTGGTGACTAACCAGTTCCAAAGAAAACTTCAGGAAGTTCTCATTTAGCTCTTTTCTCAGTAAACGGAGTGTTTGAAGAAAACGAAATCGGAATAGAGAGCATCACTTATCTAATGATTGAGAAATACGATCCACCTCCTATGGGCAGATCAACTGTGGAAGAATTCGATCCTACTGTACATCTAGAGGAAGCCGAGCCTGAAATTGATGAAAACTTGGAATAGGAGACTAACTTACTTGAAGAAGATGTAAATGCTAATAAAGTCCAAAGAAAAAAGGTCAATAACTTGCATAAACTGTGGCTTACCATCACACCATAAAGAAGTGATTTTAGCAGTCTACTTAATGAATGCTTCTAAGAAGTTTAAATGCAATTTTGTTTAAAGACTTAATATTGCTATATTTTTATATATTAAGGTCTCGAGTGTTTAAAGCATTTCGAGAGATGGAGTAGACATGAGGACTTATTCTCAATTATATTATAAGATTAAAATTAAATTAATTGTATTATTTTTGTGATTGCCTTATGTAAAGGTACTTGAATCATGGGATGATAAAGTCTGTGATGAATGGGATCCACCTGATGACAACAACTTAAACTGCGATGACTGGCTCTAAGAGAATTATTGGTTTATGAACTAATCTGAGTTAATCAATCGCTACCTCTATGACGCCTTTGAAAACGTTAATGGCTTCTTCGCCTAGCTAGAACCATACCTACAAGCACTATAATTTATTATAATATTTATTTCCTATGGGAAAACAGATAACTTGGTAGCTTTGAAATTCTTGAAAACGAAAACCTTAAAAATCCAACTGAAGTTATCCCACTACTGTTGCAAAGATTTATCGACTAGAAGAATGATTTTGATAATATGATTCCTTAGAATAGAGAGCTTGGCATGATCAGAATAAACTTGATTGATATCAAGAATCATCTTACACCAAGTCCCAAAGATTGCCTCGCAAAACTCAGAAGAATCTATTTCAAATAATTGCTCATATAAATATTTGTATTAAAGTTACTAATAAAGAATGATTCCACTTATGGTTAAAAGAAGAATTGAGAATTACAAACAATGGCTTCTTCAACAAATCTAATCAATATCATTCTCTCCAACGAATGTAGAAACATATGTGAGTTAAATCTAAAGTCTTGATTATATTGATAAAAATTACCAAGGAGTTAAGGATATCTTGAATTAATATAAAATTATTAAGTATTAAGTATCTTGAAAAAGATTAACACAGTTTTCTTTGGAAAATATTTCAATAACACATATTAGAAAATATTTATTTGAAGAATGGCATAAAAAAATAAAACAAAGTAAGCTTATATTTTATTGATATGAAATTTGTTTAAGAGAATGGATTAACGATATATTTCATATAAGGATAAGATAGATTTGAATGTGTAAATATACAATAACTTTTTGAGTTTTGAGACTGAGTCAAAGGAAGAGAAGAACAAGAAATTCACTGATGAAGTTTACACTATAATCACAAACCTAAATAATGCAATCGCCTAAGCAAACTCTTTATTAATTATATCTAAAAAAGAATTAATTGCATATTAACAATTTTATAAAAACGAGTCTGCTGATAAGAAGAAAGAGTAAATGAAAACTAAAATAACTAATAAAATACCTAAACTCAAGAAATAGACTGAAGAATTCAATGAAGTCATACTTCAAGATAAATATCTCGACGTTAAGTCCAACATGTATGAATGAATTTTATGAATATTTTTATTACAGTTAGTATGAGATACTCTAGGAAATCGAGAAACTTGAGAGCACAAGTGACTTCCTAGTAGAAAAGTCAAAGAAAATACAAGAATTTTAGAAAACTCTAGATATGGATGTTACTGCCTTTGATTATGTAGAAGAGACAAGAATTAATATGATGTATAGAGCCAGACTATGGAGAGCACTCAGTGAGTGGAAGGAACTTATAGAGAAATGGAAGAATTTAATAAAATATAAAATCATCCATTCAATACCCCAAAACCCCTTAATGAGGTTTATAAGTGCTTTGATTTTTAAAGAATTTGTTAGGGGTTGGGGTTATAAATAGGTTTTAATGTGAAATATTTAGTAAATTTATTTAATTTAATCACTCAAAATGTACTTTTAGATCATATAGGAGAGGTCTTAAGCTTATCTTGCTTAACCACAACTCTATCTGCTCTATTGATATGTCTGATCTTGAGTTTGGTTTTATTATAATTGATTCTGCCATTTGTTTTATTGATTGAGAGACTCTGATTTTGTCAATAAACTACTTTATTCTTTGCTTAGCATCTTTCTCGCACTAGTAGAGCAGAAATCGTTGAGAGGCATATCGCACTCTATTATTATTGCTGCTAAAGCACACACATCCCTCTGAAAGTCACCATCTCTCCAATCTTCTCTTTCTAGATAGTACCCTTGAGTTTCCATTACAGTTCCAAGCCTTGACACTTCCACTCTTTAGGCTCTGTTGAAATCGATTATTGCTACTCTTACTGGTGAAAAGTTTATCATTATAACTTTTTGCTTCAAATCTCTTTGAACAAACCCTAACTTATAAAGCTCTTTAATACCTTGTATGGTCTGAGTTGCTATTTATCCAAGCTTTTTCTAATTCCTTTGATCTGTAATGAAATCTCTTAGGGTCATTTAATAGAGTAGGAGTCTGAAAGAAACATAATCCTTGCCAAGGAGAACATAATCTAACTTGATTAAATAACTACACAATTTAAACTTTGCTTGAATGAGTACTTGATACTCATTTGTAAACTCCATTTAATATTTATCATCACTGAATAGATAGTTAAAGGGATACACCTTGTATGCATATTGATGATCATTGATAACTTTCTTATCAAAGGAGTCTAATAATATAAGATAGTTTTAAACCGAAGAGTCTAGATCAATCTAGGCAAGAACAGGAATATTTTTATGTTAAATTTTAATCATGATCTTTGTGATTTCAGATGCTAGTAGGTTGCGTGATTTCCTAGCATATTCTTATTCACAAGCTTGTTCGAGCTCTGCCACTTTCGAAGATTCTCTTGCTTTTCTTTTGTTTAGTAGCTTCAATTCATCTTCAAGCTTTTCAATATCTACATCTGTCTTGTGAGCTTTTAATATATGCTATTTCAAGTCTTTTGAATGAGAGTATTGCTTATGGCACCAAAGCAGTCATATTTTTCTTTGATTTTATCATTCTTTAAATATACAGTTGGCTTGGCTTCTCTATGCTCATTCATATGCCTATGCCAACTAGATTTATGAGCGAAGTATCTCTCACACTTATTACAATGTATACCTCTTCTTCTTCAGTTTGTATTGGAATTTCATTAATGCCTTTCTCCTCCTCTCTGTCTCCCACACTCTTGTTTGCCATTTATTTTATATTATTAATTTCTATTTTATTAACAGAGATCTCAAGTGATAGCTCTGATAGTTCTTTAAGAGAGTTCTTCTCACAAATATCACACTTTTTATTGCTGCCAAAGGTAAGTCTCATTTAGTTTGATGGAATTGATGTTGTTTATATTAAAATGTTACCGCTCATATTTTAATTTAAATTTAAAATTATAAAATTGCCTCTATAACTAAGAGATTTCCAAGCCTATAAGTTTCAAGGGAAGCTTTTAGAGTATTAGAGAAGAAATGTGAGTGCTAAGAGACGATCCAGCTCTAAATCTGGGTGAGAAAGTAACCATTTCTACTATCAATAATAAGTTGATTATAGCACATATCAATTTAGGAGGTACTCCTAATTAAGTACATACTGCCAAAGGAGGTATTTAGTGATTTTGTTGTTAAATTTAGGGTGCTCCTAATTTAGAACTATCATTAAAAAAGCTCCTAATTTAGTACTATCATTAAAAAAGCTCCTAATTAAGTACTAGCATTTTAGGAGCTGCTCCTTATTAAATACGTACCAATTTAAATTTAAAAATATGGAACTATAAAAGTGGAAATTGATATCAATCTCTCAAGTTTGAAACTAGTTCTCAAAACCTTCTCTATAATCTTCTAAGAGGTTGACCTTCTATAGGATGCCCATATTTAATAGTAATTTTTACAGAGATAAATAATTGAAATCAATAAACTTAAATTTGAATATCATTTCTTAGATCTGTAAACAATATGGAGTCAATGAATGATGCAATGAAAAGAGTGCAAGCACAAGAATTGATTCAAAGATTTAATAGCAAGGAGGATTTGCATCACTACCTGGTGCAGCAAGGTAATGAATTCATAGTAATTAATCTTTATTATGTAGTTGGTTTGTTCCTGCCAACGTTGGAAGGTACCAAAGTTTCATTTTTAAGAGCGATACTTTGCGAAGAGAAGAAAGCATTGAAAACCTAAGATGTAAAGTTTGCAGAGATTTCAAACTATCCAGAAATCTCAGTGACTAACTTATAAGATGATTCTATAAATGACCCAGATGTTTCGCAGTACCTGTTACTAAGAAGTAGTTGTCAAATAAACTACCTAAAAGAAAATATTACTTTGGCATACTTGCAACAAGAAAAGGTGATTACTTGAAAGAAATTATTCAAGAATCTCATATGAAATAAAACAGCATCTCTTCAGAAGATAAAGATAAACAAGGGATTAAGATAAATGAGAGCTGGCTATCAGATCTGCAGAAGCACCCATATATTTCAAGTAAGATTTGTAGATTAACTCTTTAGAAAGTTTTGGTACTGACATCTTCTTGATGAAAGAATAGATCAAGCTTCCCTCACTGAGAGCGAAAGTCGCAGACAAAGTATGAAGTTAGTAAGAGACTTTATTCAAATATTTAGCCTCCAGAGTCAATGAACATAGATGCAGGAGCTGGCAGCAAGAGAAGAAACTTAGGAGGAGGGAAGCAAGAAGTAGAAGAAAAGAAAGAGAAGCCAGCTCCCTCTAAAGAATTTTAAATGTGACTTACATATTCATTAACTTTACTACAAAACTTATTTATATACATTCACTCCCCCTTCTTTAGCACACTTTTAAACCAATTAATTATCTACTCTCTTCGCTGAGCTTTTAATAAATTCTTCTGTATCGATAGGTAGGTCATGCATCAAGTGGAAAAGGTGCAGTTTCTTGTAATGACCTTTTAATATACCCCAGTAAAACTTAATTCCATTAAACTATTGACTGTAAGGTACGTTGAACACTGGCGTTATCCTAAGCTGTTCAGAACTCTTCCTTGTGTCTTTTGTCTTATGAACAGAAAGATTATCAACGAACAGTATAATTTCTTATTCAGGGTACTTGTCTCTCACCTGTTCTAAGAACTTTATATACTGTTCTGTCTTAATAGAGCGAGGATGAATAACATAAGTTTCTAAACCAACATCAGGGGTGGGCTTTTGTTATGACCTTATAAACTCTCTCAGACAATTTTATATTGAATTCACCATTCGAATACATTGAGGTAGGAGAAATCACATAGAAAGCTGATATGTACACAAAAATAGTAATTTAGTGTGAAAGAAATTTACCTCCAGGAGCTACTGCAGTTGTTTAACTAAAGACCTTAGTTTTTGACTTCAGAGAAACAATGCCTATCGTTGAGGCGCTAGGAAATAAAAATTTGAGCAAAGAACATTGGGAAGAAATCAAAGCCATCCTTAGTATCCCAGATTATATTTAAAGCAAAATTTAAATATATATTACAAGATTTCCCTTTAGAATCAAGACAATTTAATCTTGGAGAACTAATAGAATTTAACGTAGCCTAGTACTAGGAAGACTTAATAAACGTGAGTATCACAGCTTCTTAAGAATTCACTTTGAAGAATTAATTAGATGAAATCAATTAAATTTGGGCGAAGACTGATTTTAAGCTTGCCAGACATAAAGACAAGGATGCTTACAAACTTACAGAGTTACAAATAAAATAATATTTTAAACTTTACTAACATCTTTTTATAGAGGATGTCTAATAAAAACTTGATGAATCATTGACAAATATCAGCAATATTATAGGTTCAAGATATGTCAAAAGATTGTAAGGCGATGCAGAGTCAATGCAACAACGTCTGAATATGATCTTTGATACTTTAGAGTAATGGAAAGATTTCTAACGTAACTGGATCTATCTAGAAAATATTTTTGCTTCTGCAGATATCAAGAGAAATAACTAAAAAGATAGTGCTGACTTTGAACAAATAAACAGATAATGGGTCAAGACCATGAAAGCTGTCAATCAAAACCCCAAAACCCTTTCAGTAGTTTGATTGAGTTTTTGATTGATAAAAGTAGACTATTAGTGCATACTTTATTAGGGTTTTAATAGGGTTTATGTAGGGGTTTAATGTTTAAATATTAGTAATTTAAGTGAGCATAACAAGCGAATTTTTAAAAAATTTCACACAAACATAAGCTTAGAGTCATGTGGCAGTTCTCTGAATTTTATCTTTCTTAGTTGATGATTGATTGTTTCTATGTTTGTTAATTCTCTTAGCCTGGCTTGATAATAGTTGAGTAAGCAAGTTCTCTGACCTCCATTTATTTTATTTATATCGAGATATTGTTTGATTCTCTGCTTAGAATCTCTTCACCCCTGCAGCTAAAGTAATCGTTTCTTGGCATGTCGCTCTCTAGTATTATTACTGCTAGAGCCCAGATATCCCATTAAGTGTCTCCATCTCTCCAATCCTCTCTCTCTGGAAAATATCCAGGAGTGCCGTATACATTTCCTTATGCAGAGGCTTGCACTCTTTGAGCTCTGTTGAAGTCAATAATATAAACTATAAGAGGCTGAAAGTTCATCATGATATTCTCTGGCTTTAAGTCTCTATAAACATAACCTAGCTTGTGAAGCTCTTCAATCCCTTCACTATCTGCTATACTATCTAGCTAATTTATCTCTGACATCTATTGTCAGATAAGAATTCTCTGTAAGTCATTTCAAGTAAAGAAAGCCTGAAAGCTACATGATCTTTACCAAGTAAAATAGCATCAAGCTAGATGATATGCTGCACTCATTTAACTTTGCCTTTTAAAGAGCATAATATTCATTAGCAAATTCCATTGGGAACTTGTCATCAGCAAGGAAGTAATTGAAAGGATATATCTTATAAGCATATTAGTCATCAGTAATGACTCTCTTCGCTATTTTATCTTCAAGAGTGAGGTAGCTTTCTAGGCAAGAATCTAAGTCAATAATTTTTAATATGGGAATCTTCATTGCCTCTATTTTAACCATAATTTTATTGATCTCAGAGACTGGAAAGTTCTTGACTGCTTTCTTCATTTTAACTTACCTAGACTTCAACTCTAAGAGACTCCACTGGGTTTCTTGATCTTCTCTTTTAGAGGAATCTATTCCTGTGGGTTCATGAATAAAGACAAAACTTTAATTGTGCTTTTTCTTTAAGTGCACTTTGAAGTCTCTAGTATGAGAATATGGCTTCTCACAGAACTCACAGACAAACTTCCCATCTTTCTTTTAATGCTTGAAATATAACCTTGGCATATCGTTGTGTATATCTCTCAAATGTCTCATAAAAGTTGACTTGTAAGGGAAAACTTTATTGCATTCTTTGCATTAATAGTCAACTTTGGCTGGGATTTATTAATGCTC
>ARYC01006179.1:0-28489 GCA_000711775.1 Oxytricha trifallax
GATAACTACAATCATCAGTTAACTCCTTCAAAGCCAAAGCATAATGAGCTTTTCGAAAATTCACAACATTTATTAGAAAATTACGTTCCAACTTTGGATACTTTGAAGCTCAGCCACTCTCAAGTTTAACCGAAAAGCATAAACTCAAATTTGTATAATGAAAGAATTAAGCTCAACGGTCTTTTAAAGAAAGCAACAATCTAACATTTAAAACAAGAATCACTTAATGTTAATTAGTAATAGGTTAACACATAGTACCAAATTAGCAATAATCAAAACCCCAAAACCCCTTAATGAGGTTTATAAGTGCTTTGATTTGTAGGGAATTTGTTAAGTGTTGGGGTTATTAATAGGTTTTAATGTGAAATTTATAGTAAATGTATTTAATTTAATCACTCAAAATGCACTTTTGGATCATGTGGGAATGGTCTGAAGTTTATCTTACTTAACCACAACTCAATCTACTCTATTGATATGTCTGATCTTGAGTTTGGTTTTATTATTATTGACTCTGCCATTTGCTTCATTGATTGAGACACTCTTGTTTTTTCAATAAATTGCTTTATTCTTTGCTTTGCATCCTTCTCGCACTTTGTAGAGTAGTAATCGTTGCGTGGCATATCGCACTCTATTATTATAGCTGATAAAGCCCATAAATCCCACTGTAAGTCTCCATCTCTCCAGTCTTCTCTTTCTGGATAATAACCTGGAGTTCCCATTACACTTCCAAGTCTTGATACTTCCACTCTTAAGGCTCTGTTGAAATCAATAATTGTTACTGTTACTGGTGAAAAAAGTTCAACATTATATTCTCAGGCTTGAGATCTCTGTGAACAAAGCCTAACTTATGAAGCTCTTTGATACCTTGTATAGCTTAGGTTGCTATTAATACAAGCTATGTATGATTTCTTTGATCAGATATGAAATCTCTGAGTGTCATTTCAAAGAGTGGTAGTCTGAAAGCTACATGATCTTTGGCTAGGAGAACAGCATCTAGCTTTATTAAGTATTTGCATTCTTTAAACTTGGCCTGAGTGAGTACTTAATACTCATTAGTAAACTCCATTGAATATTTATCATCACTAAGGAGATAGTTGAAAGGATATACCTTGTAAGCATACTGATGATCCTTAATAACTTTCTTGTCATAGGAGTCCTCCAAAATTAGGTAGCTTTAGAGAGAAGTATCTAAATCAATCTATGCTAGTACTGGAATTTTCTTGTATTATATCTTAATCATGATTTTAGTGACCTCTGATGCTAAGAGGTTGCGTGCAATCCTCACATACTCTGATTCGCTTGCTTGTTAAAGCTCAGCAGCTTAAAGAGGTTCCCTTGCTTTTCTTTTGTTGAGCAACTTCAGTTGAGTGTCTTAATCTTCAAACTTCTATCTCTTTCTTGTGGGCTTTTAAAAGATGCTTCTTTAAGTCTCTTGTATGAGAGTACTGCTTATGGCACTCAAAACAATCATACTTTCTATCAACTTTGTCATGCTTTAAGTATACAGTAGGCTTAGCTTCCTTATGGACCTTTATATGTCTGTACCAGCTTGATTTATGAGCAAAATCTCTCTCACATAGCTCACAAAAATAGACTTCAGCTTCTTCAGTTTGTATAGGAATTTCATTAATACCTTTCTCCTCCTCTCTGTCTCCCACACACTTGTTTGCCATTTATTTTCTATTATTAATATCTATTTTTAATAACAGAGACCTCAAGTGATAGCTCTGGTAGTTCCTTATGAGAGTTCATCTCACAGCTATCACACTTTTTATTGACGTCAAAGGTAAGTCTCATTTAGTTTGATGGAAGTGCTGTTGTTTTTCTTAAAATGTTAGCGCTCATATTTAAATTTGAATTTAAAATTATAAAACTGCTTCTATAATGAGAGCTTATATGAGAGATTTGCAAGCCTACAAATTTCAAGGGAAGTTCTTAGAGTATAAGAGAAGAAATATGAGTGTTAAGAGACAACCCAGCTCAAAATATAGGTGAGGAAGTAACCATTTTTAACTTTCAATTATAAGTTGATTATAGCACGTACCGATTTAGGAGGTGCACCTAATTAAGTACGTACAGCTTTAGGAGGTATTTTGTGATTTTATGATTAAAATTAGGGATGCTCCTAATTAAGTACTAGCATTTTAGGAGCTGCTCCTAATTAAGTACGTACCAATTTAAATCAAAAATATGGAACTATAACAGTAGAAATTGATATCAATCTCTCAAGTTTGAAACCAGTTCTCAAAATTTTCTCCATATCCTTCTAAGAGGTTGACCTCCTATAGGATGCCCATATTTAATAGTAAGTTTTTACAGAGGTAAATAATTGAAATCAATAAACTTAAATTTGAATATCATTTCTTAGATCTGTAAACAAGATGGAGTCAATGAATGATGCAATGAAAAGAGTGCAAGCACAAGAATTGATTCAAAGATTTAGAAGCAAGGAGGATTTGCACCGCTACCTGGTGCAGCAAGGTAATGAACTCATAAAAACTAATCTTGATTATGTAGTTGGTTTGTTCCTCCCAACGATGGAAGGTACTAAAATTTCATTTTTAAGAGCCATACTCTGCGAAGAGAAGAAAGCATTAAAAACTTAAGATGTAAAGTTTGCAGAGATTCCAAACTATCCTGAAATCTCTGTGACTAATTTATATGATAATGCAATGAATGACCCAGAGGTTTCGTTGTACCTGCCTACAAAGAAGCAGTTGTCAAATAAACTTCCTGAAAGAAACTACTTCTTTGGCATACTTGCAACAATAAAAGGTGATTACTTGAAAGAAATTATTCAAGAATCTCATAAGAAAAGGTACAGCATCTCTTCAGAAGATAAGGATAAACAAGGGATCAAGATAAGTGAGAGCTGGCTATCAGAGCTGCAGAAGCACCCTTATATTTCAAGTAAGATTTGTAGCTTACCTCTTTAGAAAAATCTGGTACTGGCATCTTCTTGATGAAGGAATAGAGCAAGCTTCATAGAGAGCGAAAGTCGCAGACAAAGTATGAAGTTAGCAAGAGACTTTACTCAAATATTAAGCCTCCAGAGTAAATGAATATAGATGCTGGAGCTGACAGCAAGAGAAGAAACTTAGGAGGAGAGAAGCAAGAAGAAGAAGAAAAGAAAGAGAAGCCAGCTCCCTCTAAAGAATTCTAAATGTGACTTATATATTCATTAACTTAACTACAAAACTTATTTATATACATTCACTCTCCCTTCTTTAGCACACTTTTATGCCAACTAATTATCAACTCTCTTAGCTGAACTTTTTATAAAATCGACTGTATCAATAGGTAGGTCATGCATCAGGTGGTATAGCAGCAGTTTCTTATAATGACCTTTTAGTATACCCCAGTAGAATTCAATTCCATTAAACTATGGACTGTAAGGTACGTTGAACACTGGCGTTATTCTAAGTTGTTCATAACTCTTCCTTGTATCTTTTGTCTTATGAACTGAAAGATTATCAACAAACAGTATAATCTCTTATTCAGGGTACTTCTCTCTCAGCTGCTCTAAGAACTTAATATACTGCTCTGTCTTAATAGAGCGAGGATGAATAACATAAGTTTCTAAACCAGCATCCTCGCTAATACCTCCAAGAATTGCCATTGTTTATACCTTGACTTTCTAGTCATATACTTCTATATTACTATGCCTCTTATACCAAGACTTCTAGATGAAAGTGTTGAAGGTAAACACAGCCTCGTCAGCATGAATAAACTTAATATTATTCTATTAGGCTCTCTGCATTTAATTATAAATATAATTTAAGTTGTTGTTGTAAAATGGCAGAGTGAAATCAATTACTCTCTTGATACGATTTACACCTTTATAAGAGATACCGTTTCGTTTATAAATGTTTGCAACAGATTATGCAGAGATCTTCAACTCAGGGAACTGGCGGTGAAACATAATAGCTCGTTAGTCGAGAGAGAAGTGAGCCCAATACTTCAAAGTTTTTTCATTAATAAGATAGTCAATATGCTTCTATTGAAACTTTGACTTCCTCTAAGGCATTGAATTCAGCTATTATTGCTTTAGTTATACAGCTATAAGGCAGTGGGAGCGAACAGTTGAAGGACTTCTCTTTAAGAGCAGTGCAATTGACTTATAATTAAGTACAGGTTTGACTTATTCACTGTATATATCACATCCATATCGCAGTTTAAACACTAAATCTATATACTCTTCATCATAAATAGACCCCAAAAGCTTGCTATTTTTGTCTCGCATTTAATTAATATCCCAAACCCCTAACAAATTCCCTACAAATCAAAGCACTTATAAACCTCATTAAGGGGTTTTGGGGTTTTGAATGTCATTGGTAATATGAGTACTGCAATTAATAACTTTGACAATTAAGACAACAATTTCGAGATTGTTGACAAATAGGAATTGCTCTCCGACCATAATTTAAGTCAAGATTTTTTGCCAAAACCTTTCGAAAACTAAGTAATTTCGACATAAAACTTCAAGAATTAAGGATCAAAACCTCTACAAAGAACGAATCAGGCAAAGTAAGGCAAATAAGCTACCAGGCCATATATCAAACATAAGAATTCAAACACCAAATAAACCAACAAAGCCAATGTAATGAACTAAAATAATAATAATCAGCTTTTGCAAAGGATCTAAGATGATTATAACGCCGAGTAGTAATATTATCAGAGGTGGAGCTTGATACCAAATAGTACCAGAAATAGGGGTAATTAGAGTAAGTTCAAGAACTTCAAATCAAATCAAAATGAAGATATGCTATTATGGAAATTGAAATTAATTTATAAACATTTTCAAGTTGATGTTAAGTTTTTCAATTTATTTAAATTAAACTTGATAAAACTAAAATTATTAATTAAATTTTAGTAATATTGATAAATTCAGGAGGTGATGTTGAATTTGACGATGGAGAGGAAGAAGATTTGATTTAGCCAGCAATTGACAGTTGTGATGATAATGACATAATATTGTCAAAGAATATTCAAATTTATAAATTCAATATAATTTTATAATGAAGCAATGGTTTTTTAACTTATAATTATCTGTTAGCAATATTAAGCTCACATAGTGGAGGAGGTAGAGATGTCCTAGATTCACCTCCAATATCAAAACTAAACTCTCTAATTAATTGATCAATAAATATCTTTTATTTTAATTTTAATCCCTAATCATCACTGACAATTTATATTGTATTATAAGCTCAAATACATTTTACAACATACAATGAAATGTTGGATATTTAAGAAATTGAATAATTATAAGATTTTGATAATAATATTCCCTTCAAATATAAATATGATATCAAAGTGAAGAGCTAGGTCCATATTTTTCAAAGAACTTTCTCTGTTTTATGTAACTATCAGTCTTTCTCAAATCTCCATCTAGTTTCTTGCTTTTTCTCCAGTAATCGTAAACTTAATTCTCATGAATTTATTGATAGAAATACTTCTACATAATATATCTTTCATTAATATATTTACAAGAAATAGTCAGTTTATTTTACTTTTAAAAGTATAGATTATTAACTTTAGCAATAAAATAAATTTATTAATTCATTTATTTTATACATAAACTTTATAAAACCTAAGTTTTATTAAATAAAAAAAGGAAATTACATAAATATTTAATCTAAAATACTTGTTACTGGCATACTTAGAGCCTGTGATAATAACAGATCCTCCTGCCAACCACCAGATAGTCTTTGGGTTGAACATTTTAGCAGCAAAAGCAACACCCAAGATCAAGCCACTGATCTGAATATAGTTCTAATATGATGTTATTTTACTCAGAGTTTCTTCGTTTTTCTTGTTTTTTAGCTCGTAGTAGTTTGGGAAGAGGTTTGGGTCGATGAAGTTGTTGATGTCTACGTCTATGTTTAGCATCAGCACAGTAATATATTTTTATATGTTTCCTTTTTTAATTTAGCGAGATAATCTCAGATTTTCTGAATTACTTAAATTGATATATTCTATAATGATATAATTTTCTATCAGCTCTTTCCTTATGAATTCTTGGTTTTGAGGAGTTAGATTCTGTCTATATCTCTCGATTCTCTCCAATTGCACTAACTTTTATTGATCAGGGTCAGTCAGAATTTTATTAATATTTGCAGAGGGCTTTTCCGGAATTGTTTCTATTCCTTCCTTATTGTTTGAATTTGAAGACATTAATAATTTAATAAAAATTATAATTATAACTCTGTTCACAAAAAAATGATGATTTAATTTTCAAATTGATTAATCATTATTGATTATAATTTAAATTACAAATATTTTTCAAAATCATAAAATGGCAAGCAAAAGTTTAAAGATTGAGCAACATACTGCAGTAGAGAGCTCAGCTTTGACGATTTAGGTAAGTATAAAATAATAATAATAAATAATAAATTTATAGAAAGCTTATCGGGGTTATGAAGTAAGAAAGAAAATGAGCGAAGTGAAGGAAGACTTTTTCGAAATTTTTAAAGAATTGGAAAGCGATTTGAATAGTAAAGTCTTTTGAAAATATAATTAATGTGTATAGTGAATTAGTACTTTGAGAGTAGCAGTTTCTATGAGAGGCCAATGATTTAAAGTAAATAATTTAAAGGTAGTGTGATGCTAAATGATGAATATTTAATGGGAAGACTTAACAATAAATTTGATGTTAACTTACAGAAGCTTAAACATGATTATCAAAATATACCACCTAGTATTTTAAGCAAATTTTTTATTAAATTAAGAAAAAAGAATCCTCTGAAATAAGTATGCATAAGCCTTAGATATTTTTAAAAAATATTTAAACTCTTAAAAGTATAAATACAACTCAGTTGCTAGGATAGTCACTAAATCTTAATTTTTTGAATAAATAATATGATACAAATTTAACCATAAAAACTTCTATCATTAATCACACTCCCAAACAATCCAATGATCAGAATTATAGCAGCAACAACTTTTAAAATGTTTATTAAACTTTTGTTTAAATTATTTATATGATAAAAATAAGAATAATAACTTCAATGTTGATGAAGAAATTACAAAGGTAGAGGAAGAATTAAAAAGAGAGTTAATTAGACTATGCGGACTTATATCTGCAGCTTGAACTTTTAATGATTTGGATTAATGAAATTAAAATATATATATTATAAAACTTTGGTAATTACGCAATATATTATTTCAATCAAAATCTACTTATTTTCCTGATTAAGGAGAAATAACTAAATCTTGCTCATCATTAGCTTATTTCTCTATTCTATCTTCTCTTTCATTATTTGATTTTATTTCTAAATTTGTTTGTTCATTGTATGAATTTTATTCCTAAATTTGAAAATGCTTAGTCCTTTCTGAGTCAATCATAGGTAATCGATGACTAAACACTAAATGCTGCTTATTACTGAAGTTTTAATTCGATATTTATAGAAAATTCCCCATTTCCTGATGATCCATTGATTTTAACAAAGGCAAATTAATGTCTCTTTCATTGTAACTTTTTCTTCTTTTCGCTTTAGGAGTTTAATCTTAGAGTGATAACATAATTTAAGGTGGTGGTTTTTTCATGATTTTCACTTCGTTTTCTAATTCTGATTTATCTGAGCTTTGATCTTTGTTCAGTGTTGGTAACTTTATTGGAGGCTGGAATTAGCTTGGTATTCTATCTTAATTTTAAGGGATTAAAGAGTGAGACTTTGTTTTATCTCCAGGAGAGTCAAATGCATTCAGAATATTTACATGACTTTGGAGTTCTGAACCATAAATCCCCATGTTAATTTCTTCGTTACGCCTCATAGCATTTTGAGAGGCTATTTAAAAATCAGCTGGATATATTGAGGATAGTACAGAAGGCATTCCATTATGTTCATAAATTTTAGAAATAATAAAAAGCTCATTTAAAAAATGTTAATATATGTTAACTTAAAGATCGTCGATTAGTGGTAAGTAAATATCTCGTGTCAGCTCTCTCAAAGTTTCTCTAAGGAAGCTGCTCTACACTATCTGTTATGTAAAAGTTAGAAGGTTCGTATAAAGAATTACTTTTTTCCACAGTATTGTACCTCTTGAAAGCATCAGAAGACTTAAAAATTGCTATCTTAAAAGGCTCCGAATTTTAAACATGAAGGTGATTTTACTCAACTTGCTCTTATAAAATCTGTTATTATTCTCTTTGTAATTGAATTTCTTCGTCAAGCATTTTATCCAAGACTCTTGATTCGTAAATTTTCTTATAAATCATTCTCATTTTTGACTTTTTATTTTATACTTCAAATCTCAAAGATTATGCTTTAATTTCATGCGCTAGATTTACACTCTCTATTTTCTACACTAATTAATCATGGAAGTTTATCTATGTAATTATCTAGTCATGCTTGTTTTTAACGATTTAATGTTTCCTTTTTGTATTTAAATATTATCACCTGACATGTGTGGATTTTTCTTTTATTTAAGATAGTAGTATTTATTCTTTTTCATATAACTCTTAATTTTTCCTTATTATTTCACTCAAACTTTCCGCTTCTAGTTTGTAATAATCATTTTAATCCCTTAATTAAGAATATCAAATATATTTTAATGATTATAATATTCAGCGAAATTCCAAAATTAAATATATTATCGAAAATATAAATTATGAACGAAAAACTAATAAATCACTCTTCTAAAATATGGTGAGATATAGTAAAATCTTCATTATTAATTATCAACAAATTTCTAAATATATTAAGATTTAATATACTACTATTTAAGCTAACTTTATCTCTGATTAAAGAATTATTTATTAATGTTTGTTAGCAATATAAACGTTAAGTTAATTTGTCAAAATTTAGAATGGCTAATTTAAGAATATATTCAAATTTTTTCATATCAATATTATAATATATTGATTTAAGTAGAATAAAATGTTCAAATTAAAAATATTATAAAAAAAGACATTTTTCATTTTTTCCATTCTATATACAATACAATTATTAATTTTTCTATAAATCCACGCAAATAAATATTATTATTCTTTTTGGTATTAGATTCTCTGTTAGCAAGTTAAAAGCTTCCTATTCTTAATCTTTATTTTTCTACACTCTTTAATACTTGAATTATTGATTTCTGAATTTCTACCTGAGCTCTGAATTCCCCACTTATTATTAAAACTAATGTATTTATTCGTCCAATTTGTGAATTGAGGAAATTAGTTGCTATTCTAATACCAAAATAATATCAAACTTTGAAATATTTTTAATTTTAGAAAAAAAATTATATGTGCTTTAATATTCTTGAAATTAGGTTTAATAAAAATTAAATTAAATGTATTTTATAGAGTTCATTAATATCATTTAAAAATATTAATAATATAAGAGTTAAATATTTAGCTATACTTATGTAATTATTTCTTTATTAAGATTGTATAAAAGTGCTCATAGAAGTTTAATCCTATAATGTGTAATTAAGATATAGAATTTTTTGCTTTAATAAAATTTGATTTAATTTCTTAATTTAAAATTTTAGTAGATAAAAACAAATGCAATAACCGCAATAATAACTTGACAAAAATTGTTAAATTTCTATTTCATAAGAAATCTTAAATTATAATAAGGAAAACAATATTTCTTAGATTTATATTATAACTCAGTATCACTGCTCTTATTATATTTCACTGTTAGCATTTGATATTCCTGTTCAAGTTGTGCTGCTCTATGTTTAGCGTTTAATATTAACCTGTCCAAGATGGTAGGATCAGATATGAAATTTTGAAGGGATTTGTGGGTGGGCATTTTTACTGGGGAGTTAGATCTAGATTTTAGAAAAAGCTGCTTTGTCTTCTCTGAATCAATTATTTCATTTAAGCATTAATTCATTGCTTTCAGATATTTTCTAATTTTCAGATTCTCTTTGTCTAGTTTTTTTGGACATAATAAATAAAGAAGAAAGATATCAATTATCATTAAATAATAAAAAGTCAAATGCTCGTTAAATTTGCATGGCCAGAATCTTTAATTTATTATGACAAGGATTGATATTTCTTAAAAGAAAACTTATAAAATCAAAAATGTATTTGTAAGCTATTGATAAATTTAGCGTATATCATAAATAAGAACTTTTTAGATTCAAGATATTTAAGGAAAGTTTTATGAAAAAATAATAAAAGTTTTCTATTAACCCATTATAGTTTTTCTATCTCTTAATTCTCATTAATTTAATTCTTTCTGTAATTCTAATATACTGGGCTTAGTGACTATTATCTTTCAAACTATTTTTTAATCGATATGAGTAGTTCAGTGGGATCTATTTTCTAACTTATTCTGTCATGTGCAAGTTTAATGCTTTACTGATTTCGCTTTTTTACTTAATCTTTTGAAAACTTCTACAAGCTTGACTTTGCAGGTGTATGTATTAATTCAATTGCGATTTTTAATACATATTTAGTAATATAAACGAAGTTTTATATATATATATATATAAAAAGGCAACAACTAGATAATTTTTCTGGTTTTAAGGTTTGGTGTTTGACTTAATTACTTTCAATTTTGAAACAAATTTCTTCCTTTATTGATATTTTTAAAATTCAAAGTTTTAAAGTCTTTCTAAAGTTTAAAAGCTGGAGTGTCAGACTACTACAAAGGTTGATTTTGAAAATCAATACTACTTTTTTATTTATTTTTCATCGTTGCTGTCAAACTATATCGCTACGAAGATAATTGCTCATTAAATAGGTCTTAATTTAGTTTAACATTTCTATTATCAATTTTTGTTATAAGCTAAGTCAGATTCTTATTTTTCAAGCTTGGGTTCAAGTTATTTTGGTATTAAGATTAAAAATTTTCATTATCTATATCATTCAAATGTCAATAATTGAATTCGCCAGTGCCTCCATTAGTTTATGTGATTGGAGATATATCAGCCAGTTCATCGTGATTTCTGTTAAGTTCCTATTACATTATTAAATCCTCTTAACCTTCTCGATCATTCAAATTATCTTCTCTTATGTTTAAACCCCCTCTACCATTGAAACTCTCCTCTTAAATTGCATCAGGATCACTTATAAATTTTTTATGAATTGGTTAAGAATTAGTTTTTACATTTTGATATCTTGGTGAGGTATATTTGTCACCTCGATCTGATAATTACCTCAAGTTTAACGAGGTATCATTAAGGGATAATTCATTTTTAAACATGTCAATTTCTTGTTATATTTATGCCTGAAAATTTCCATCAAGGTTTTTGCTTTATTTTTATAAAGTAATGTCCTAGTCTTTTTGATGATTACTATTCAAATTTTGTTGATAATTAGTGATTTAATGATTCTAAGCATGAGAAATTTGATTTTCCTAAGCATTTTCATCAAAATAGTGATTAGGCGATTTCTTAATATCTTGGGTATTTTAGAATCTCTTGTCTTAGGTATGCCGTTAATTACTATGATCGTTTTTATTTTAAATCTCTTGATGTTGGTTATCTTAAGCTGGAGTTTAATGCCTCACTCTTCGTTTGTCTAATGAATTGGCTTTAGAAGCAGTGGTTTCATTCATTTTTTATATATAAATAAATTGGAATTAATTTAATTAAAGCTGTTTTGTTATTTTTTAACACATTTGATAGCATTATTTATTTAAACTATCATTAAAACTGGAAAGAATAATCGGAACTATCATTTATATTATCAAGATATTTAAATTTATATTTATTAATTTCATAGTTAACTTAAATCATAGTTATTTTTGTTTCATATTGTTTAAGTTCTAATTGAAATACCCTTTTTTACTAGTACTTCTATCACTAATTTCGTCATTCCCTATCCTATCTATTACAGTCTTATTTTAAGTCTATAGATTTTATGATTTCCTTTGTTGCTTTAAATTATGATCGATATTAGGAAGGAATTTACTAACTATTTTCTTCTGGTTTTCAGCCTCGTTTCTCCTTTGAAAAGCCAATTAATGCTGTTTATCTCGCAAGAGCTGATTATTTTAAAGTGTAGTAGCCACTTATTCATAAACATTGCGGATTTTATTCATTTCTACTTACTTTAGCTTTTGTTAATAGCGAAGTTACTTCTCATAAAATTTCATATCTGCCTCTTCCTTTAACTCAGAGTGCTCTTAAGTTTATTGGTTTATGCTATCTTTATAGGCTTTATAATCTTGATTATTTTAGGAATGTGAGATGTATCTTTACTTTGGATTTTATTAATTACTTTGGTTTTAGGAGTAGCTATTGTTCGAGTTTTCTTGCTCTATAACTCTGCTAGTCTTAGAACCAATATTAAGTTTGCTTAGATACTTAGAGTCTATTTTCTAGACATTGATACTTTTCTTGAAAATAGAGAGACTTCTATGGGACTGGGATTAGGCTCTGAATTGTTGGAAGTTTTTGTACTGTTCAAGGGATAATTTCGGTAATCTTTGTAAACTCTCTGAATTTATTAGTGGCTGTTGCTACTATATTTCAGGCGGATTGAAATCTATACTTTCATCCTATTCGATTAAACTTAGCTCTTAATCGATATATTAATTGGCTATTTCTGGCTAAAATTTGGCTTGATTGTTTATCTTTATTTGCTCTAAATCTGAATTAGGTGTGATTACCTTACTAGAGTTCTTTTAAGGAAATAAATTAACTTTTTTATTCTGTTTCTAATCAGCTTAGCTTTCATCATTAACTTAAGACTCATTTTGGATTAAATTCATTTAATCCTCTTTTTACTAATGATTTCCTAACTCCTATTTTTCTCTAAGTTTTTCATTAATTTTATAGCGTTTATAGCTTTCTTTGATATTGAAATGATCTCCATTAAAAATGTCCAAGATTCTAAATATTTCAACATGTTAATAAACTTAATCTTCTGGGAAGAAAAATCTTATGTCTTCGAACATTTCTTATAGTTCCTACTCTGTGTATTTTTCAAGTATTATTGAATTGGGAATAAAAATAAGATTTTATCACAATTCTTCTAAAAATCCATATAAAAGTATTAGTTTCAAGAAAGTATAACAATTCTCACTAATTTTATTATTACAAATTCATTTTTATAATAAAATGTGGTTAATGATATGTTCTTATATTTTAGGTTCTTTCTAAGTCAAACTTAAAGATCTCTCTCTACTAATCTGTTTTTCCTCTTAAATATCATCATCATCATTAAATTGCTTTTTTAAGGGCGATTTTTATTTTCTTTCGTTTTCATTATCTCTCGCCAGCCTTGATTAATTATGAAAAATATATAATAAATTTATTTTTATAAAAACTATGGTTTTAGATAAATTAAAGCATTTTATAATGAAAAGCTAACTTCGCTTGGTAATCATGATGCCTTCTGTGATGAAGCTTGCATTAACTCTAATAGAAAACTTTATACACTAATTGATGAACTCTTGCTTTCAAAATCTTTTTTCTCTCATATAGTTTTGACTGTTCTCGCTTCTTCTCCTAATCCTCCATTCTTTTTTTGGTGATATTTGTAATTAAAGACTTCCTGAGAATCTTTGAAATCCTGGATAGAGATGTAAATTTGGGGTTTAAGGCGGAAAGCTTTAATGGAGATTACTAAATTGAGTCTTATGCTAAATTTTGAGTGGTTGTGTTACTAGACTACTTCAAGATTGCTTATTGGTTTAGTGGTCTTTGACTGTTTAACAAATCTGTAAAACCTTAAAATCTTACACTTAACATAGCACTTGATTTGCTTTTATGCAGTGATGTGGGATATTATTCATTTTGCACTAAAGTTTTACTATTATTATCTTTTTCAATTTTTAGAGATGTCAAGTTTTAATAGGAATTATCGATGTAAGATTTGTTATTTCTCTTTCTCGAATACAAATTTTGATATTCTGCTGGCTCATAATATCCTAAATCGTGATTATATACAAATTTAGGATTTTCCTATTCAGCCACAAGTGATTATTATTGATTTATATTATAATCTTTAGTAATAGATTAGATAGACCCTTGCACAGTATCAATATTACCTTAATCATGATATATGCTTTACTTTCTTTCATTTTATAAGCTTAATTAGCTCTAACTTTTCTACAGTCTAGTCAATCGCTAATTATAAGATTGACTGGCTTCATTAATGGAATTGCGACTTTTCAATTGCATATTTGCTTTTTTATATGTTGTCATGTCAGTTTTAAGATTGTGTCTATTCAAAATTTCGGTGATTTTCAAGTCTAAATCCTTGCTCAGAATTTAATGATGAGAGTTTAATGAATTATTTTAATTACTTTATTTAGGATTTAAAAGCGATTGAATAAGGTTATTTTTAGAGTTCTTGGGGAATGCGTCATTAGTTTGGATATTTTTAATGCTTTCCATTAGACTATTTGCTCAATTCTAAATTATTTTAATTAGAATATAATAAAATACACAAATCTAAGAGAAAATATATTGTTTCATCAGTAAAATATTAGTAAAAGTAGTGAAAATAAGAAATATACCTTTAAATTATCTGCTCATTATATTTTATTATCAGCTAATAGCATTAGCATTAATGTTTTTACAAATTTTTAAATGTCAATTATGATTGTTATGATGGTCATTATTATTATCATAAAGTATGCTGTTTATTATTTCTTCTACCTATGGATCATCATTGTCATCTTTGAAAAATAATATTAATAATAATCACAAATATATATTTAAATAAATTTATTATTATTCTTCCTGCATAGCATGAGAAGTCAGCATTTAAGGTTAACTGATAAAACTACTCTACCCACGACCACCACCACCATTTGCACTTTAAGTGTTTATATTTTAGAAGTAAATATGTGATGGATTTCTATTCTCATTTATGTTTCGATTATTGTTTCCTGCTCGATTTTAATTAAATTATTATAAGCAACCAATTTATCATTATTAAACTTAAAATAGTTTATAAAATTTCAATCGATTTTGAGCAGATTTTGATTCTTCGATTTAAGCTCCTCCTGCTCTCCGACGCTCGTAGTTTTATCTTATTTAATTATCTGCAGACACTTGATGAGCTAAATCAAAATTCATAAATAATGTATTTTTTCTTACTTATCGAGAGTTAATTTATGAAATTAGTTTGCGAATCAGAGTTTCTCACAGTATCATATTCATTTGAAGTTGCTAATAATTAAACTTATACTTTAATTTAGCTAATTTAAAAATAACTTTCCATAATCTTATAGTGGAAATAAATTTAATAAGAATTTATCTTGCAGTTAATACATAAGGGTTTTCAAAGGTATTTCCACCTAAAGAATATTCATCTCTTATCTATTCTACATTGTGCTTTTTTTCTATAATACTTTATTCAAAGTCTTCGTTTTCTATAAGTTTTGTCACTTCTCTTGGGAATAAACCCTTTGTGTCATTCGAAAACTCATGAATTTAAAAAGAGACATAATTTAAGATTAATATAATTAATTTCCTCTTTCAATGCATCTTCACTAAGTAAAAGTCATTAAACTCTGACAAATATTTTACTTTAGGATTTTATTCTTTAAATTCTTATTCTTTTTACCGCAACATTTAAATAAATTACTAAAGCATCCACTTTTTTCCTCGTCTTAACTTAATATTTTTTGATTTTCTATCTTAAAGATAGTTCTCCCCAGTTGAAATTTTAGCACTTTTACTTATTAATCAAAGATAAAAGGTTTATGCATGAGCAACAGAGTTCCAAATTTAGATTCAAGGTCTTCCAGATAAAATTGGTCGTTTTTTAGGATTATTTAAGCGTGAAGTCTTGAGACTGAAATATCAGGAACTCTCATATCTGTTTCATAAGCTCTGCCCTATGACAAGCATAATAAAGATAAAGAGACTTGTTAATTCTTACCACTTTTGTGATCTTCCTCTTAGAAGTAAAGACAACATGAAAAGTCTTAACTTTCTTACTTTGGTACATGCTTTAAAACACGATATATGGGCTATCATCATTTTCAGGCTCATCAAAATCGAATATCTTATAAAATTTCCCATTTGTTGCCAGGACTTAATCAGGAAATTTTTACTGACAAAGTTCGCATTCAATGGTAGTCCACTAGTAACTATGAGTGGTTGCAGACACTCTGGTCTCTCGTTTGCTGTTGAGCCATTCATTAATGCATTTTACATGAATTTAACTCATCGTGCCTGAACATTTGCAAGCAGAAATCAGAGGATTATTGTTTTCTAATTCATCTTCACATAGACAGATCCTGCATACTTTAAATAAATTAGATTTATAACACTATATAAAAGTGGGATTATATAACCTTATAATACAAATAATACTTGCGCAGTTTACGGTCTTTTTGTATCGAGGCCTTTGTCTTTAAAATCTTTGCCGTTACTCTCACTCATTCTTAAACCTGTTGGTCTCAAATCTGGAATCTTAGTGTGCTAATCTATGTCATCCCAATTATCACAATTTTTAGTATGATATGCGTCTCCCTCGGTTTAAGTCACATCTAAAACACCTCCAACAATACTGCTCTACTTGTTTGTTATTATTGGGTTTTTGTTTGGTTTAAAATTCACAAATTCATAAATGATCAATATATAATCTCTCATAAGAGTTATAAAAAATGAAGTTTTTAAAAGCAAAATTATTAAAAATATACTAATGTTACATATTGATTGGTTTGTATATTTTGAATATCTTGTATGCCACTCTCCCAAATTTAATAATTTCTCCCTATGACAAAGGATACCTACTCAAGTGTTTATCATCTATGACTTTTCTATTAGAAAACTTCATGGCTTTTAAGTCTAGCTATTTCAAGATAAGCCACATCATCTGCGAAGAGTCCTCGAATTTATTGTCACTTAATGATTTTTTGTGATAAATGTAGTATTTCCCATGTTTATATGCTCCCTTAAAAAGTAAACTTTATTTAGTCATATTTTTATATGAAACAATTAAAAATTTTATATTACAATATATTTATCCTGATAGGTGAGAATAAGAAATAAATAAGAAAAAATTAAAGAAAATATCAAAGAGAATGAATATATAGAATTAATTATATCAGCATTTTTATTAAATAAAATCTATAAATTACTTGAAAGTCAAACAATGGATAAATATCTATAAAATAATTCAAATATAATTGTTGATAGTAGAAATCAAACAATGACGACTAGTTAATATATGAAGTAGAAAACTGGATGGGTTAAATATTATATAATAAATTATTTTAATTTCATATAAATGAAATTTGATAACAAAAGTAATATGATTTTATAAAATATTTTTAAATAGTAGAAGTAATTATTAGAGACTTTAGGTGAGGGTTACAATCCATATTAAAACTGATGAAGAAATAATTAAAATTAATCCAACTCATCAACTAGAAATATTATTATTAATATATAGATTTAATGCATTTCAAATAATTATTTTCAATACAATTCACATATATTTATTGATTAATTTTTATAAGTAAAATATACCTGTCAAAGTTTAAAATCTATAAAAGAATAACAATTTATCAACTATAGAAATTGACATCGTTCCAGATTGCGATGAAATAAACGTATTAAATAAAACTAATTATATACAGCCATCTAATATATTCCATCAGACATCAAATTATTTTTAAATTACTTTTAATTTCTATTAAATATTTTAATATAATAAATATATAAATCACTGAGTATAAATAATATAGATTCTTAAATAATGCATAGAAACGTTAATAAAGCCAATTAAACTATGTCTTAATCAAGTAAATAAATTAATAAGGAAACTATTCTATAATAATATCCAAAGCATATTATCAATAATAATTATAACACAATTTAAAAAGACTCCATATCCCAATTTAATTCTTTTAATTTAAGTATATCTGGTTGTTTTTTAATTTTAATTATTAGTTTTGAATTTATTATGTTTTTTTATTCTACTACAGATTCTTAAAAATATTAAAAAACCTCGCATTCCCCTAATTAAGCAAGAATAAGATAAAAAAGCTTAAACATACAAAAATAACAGATTTTAACAGAAATCACTTAAAAATCTTAGATTTAGCCAGAGGTAAAAATAGAGCCTTAATAATCACAAAAGCAGTAATATTATTCTAGCTATCTATTAAAGCTTAAAATGCACTCAAGAGACAACGAGGGATTTGACCAGCACATAGATGCATTAACTAAAGAATACTAGGCGTAGTCTTAGAATAAACAGCCAAATATGAAAGTAATATTGGAAAATTTTCATAGGGAGGAGTAAAAGCTCAACCTCTTAAAGAAGCGCACACGAAAGAATAACAGTTAAATTCAGAAAAATCAATATGCCCAACAACTAAGTGAAGACACTATGAAATATTTTGGGTGGACTACTCAAAATATGGATGCTAACGAGGGACTAGAGCAAGCGAAAAAGTAACGTGGTGTCGAAAAAGGTGTTTAATAGTGGGTTCCGGCAATATAAGGAAAATGTAAATAAAATGATACAAAGAAGGATATTTCAGCTTATCAATATGATAATAAAGTTGTCTAGATAGAAAATAACATAAATTAAGTGAAGTAAAAATAAACCATAGAAAGTAATTCTTCGCCATATTAGAACTTAACTATTTCTGAGATTAACTTTTAATTTGGTTATATAAATTTACCAATACAGTTTTAAAATAGAATTATCATTAATTCATAATCTTTATTGTATTATTAAAAATTTATAAACTTGAACAATACAATGACGAATCTCCCTTAAATAGATAAAGTCTAGAAACTCTTTATTTTATTTTTCATTATTCTTAAATCTTATATTTTATTTAAACTCAATGATTAATCGTCACTTCTGATGCACTCTTCTCAATGCGATCAATCGATTTTGTAGACCATCTACCATGACAAGAAATTCATGCGTTTTTACGAAACTAAATATAAAGTGACAGCTGACAGTCTATCTCCCTTTAAAACCTCAAGAAAGGACATTTAGCCAAGGAAATTTTCATTAGATGAAATTGATAAAAAGAAAAGTACAAAGATTCACAAAGATTCGTAGAATAAAAGTTGCTTGAGTGTATATTAAAATCGAACAAATACATTTGAGAGACTTTTTTAGAATAATAGTTAATCAAATCAAGAGCATCACTAAAGCTTTTTCGCCAAGAGAAATCTAAGTTATAATATTCCATATTATGCTTATATGCTTTCAATAATTATGAATATTTTAAAGTTTTATCTAAGTTTGTAGAATGATCACTAGTATAGTCAAAATTAGATAGATTCAAAAATTCAAATAAAAAACTAAAATACCAACTCAATTGAAAAGTTATCATTGGATAATAATTTACCAAATCATTAACATACTTAAATTTAAAGAAATCTCACAAATAGGTCTTAAATGGATAAACTGAATTAATTTTCAACATTATCGGGTTAGAACTTTGACTAATCATAATTGTTTAACGAGACAAAATCCAATATTACCCAACTTAGAAACTAAACTTATATAGGTTTTTATTTTTAAAAATTTTAGTAAAATATTTTTATTTTCACCTTATATAGCATAAAAATAAAATTTATACATTACTATAAAAATAAAGTTTAGATAGAAAAGCAAAAAACTTAAATAAGTAGGAGTGAAAGAGCAATAAAGAAATATAATCAATAGTAGGATAGGTCCTACTCAACACTAATGAGAAAGTTGAATGTAAACTTGAAATTTACAGGCAAGCAAAACCCTGATTTTATTGAGAATAAGATTTAATAGGAAATTGTTCAGGCTCTTGATAAAACAGATAAAGATGCATAGATTTATATTCAAATCTTTATTATTTCTGATCTCAAAGAAATAACATTATAGAATTTTCATAATTAAAATTTAATGCTAAGAATGACATACAATATGAATACTATAAATTTTTGAATCACTTTAGTTTTAATAATTTAAATTAAAATCAGTTATTTTCTAATTTAAATGAAAGACTAAATGATAAATTATTGATAAAACAGCATTTTGATGGTAAAGCAAAATTAACAGTTAAAGATCAGTTGAGAGATTTGCTAATAAATAAATGTAAGAGATTCAAACAGAATGAAAATGTAGAGATCAGGAAACTAAACTTTAATTAAAGTATTCTTTTTTTAATTCAATATTATTATAATTACTATTTAATAAAATACATAAAATATGTTTCAATTAAGTTTAAAAGAAAATGAGTATAATAAGCAACTCTGATTCAATAATACACTATCAAAATTTCATTATATTTTAATATATCAAGCACTTTTTATTTATGATTTCTTGTAAAATATTAGGTTAATATGTTACAATTTTTACAAAATCATAAAGTATTTATTAATTATATTTTACAAAATATAATAAATTTTCAATGTCTATCTAACCTCAGACTCCACAGCCAATTATTTCAATCACTCCCAATCCTATAATATCAATAACTCAAAGCCCCTCCTGATAAGAAAATCAAAAATCTAGAAACTCTCTCTCACCATTGAAGCAATAATTATTGCACCCCCTTCTCTCTAGGAACAGCTTAATTCAAAAGAATTACTTAACAGTTCTCAATTAATAAAATCAAAAAAGTAGTAATTTAGAAATGGCAAATTCAGGGTAATAAACCACGTTATATATGTAAAATCTATAAAATAGTGAAAGAAATCTTGAAGGAATATAAGAAAGCAGGGATAATTCGAAAAGTTATATAAATGGGATGTAATCCCCCTATGATAATAACTATATAAATTACTAGAATTTATCTGGTTAAAAACAGCAATAATTGAAGGTTGTAAATATGTCAAGTGGATCAATTGATAATTTGAGAACAAATTCAGATAATAAAAAATAGACTAGCAAAAATAGATTTTAATAATAGGATTTAGGCTAATCGATGAGCGAATCTTTTCAAAATTAGTAAAATTAATAATAACAAAATTCCTTTATTTAAACCAAACCTATAAAATAAAACTACTCTAATTTGCTAAAATAGAAAGCTTAGAGACAGTAATCTGTTGGTAAGAGTAGAGCTATTGAAGAAATATAAGTACGACCAAATTAATAGAGAAATTTTGATAGTTAAAGAAAAGTCAATTAAATTCATTATCAACCTATTAATTTAAAGAAATTGGCAAAAAACAATGAATCTACAGATAGTAAACTTAAATTATAATTAATTAAGCATCATATTTATGAGTATAAACTAATATGAATAATTTATTGAGCTTGAAAAGGTGGATGAACAGTAACAAAAATAGAAACAATTATAAAAACAGATATAACAGAAAATAAAAAATCATATTTTGGCATTCCAAACGTAAAAATAAAATAATAAAAGTTTCTTAGGCTAGAAATTATCAATGTAATAATTAGAACAAAGCAATTAAAGTAATTAAATGATAGTTAAGCCATTGAGTTAAGAAGAAATTTATGAGTAAAATTAGAAATTCATCCAAACTTCAAGCATTTTTAATTGTTTTTAATTAAAATATTCTATGTAGCGATTCCATAATTTAAATTATTTAAGCAATCAATCGATAAATGGAGTATACTATGATAAAATACTTCCCAAAATCTTCGATATAAGGGACTTCAAATCTGAAGCAAGCCAATAAATAGATATGAATAAAACAAATTATAACAAGAGGGCTGTAAGTTTATAGCACAAAGATAGCAGTCAACATAAACCAAATAATTAATTCTAAAATAATGATTAAACTAAGTAAGATTAAGTTAATTTCAATTCCAAACTGATCTTGAATATACTTTCAAAATATTTTTAACAAATAAAACTTTTATTTAATCTTTAAAGTTTGAAGTTAAATTAGAAAAGTGTTTTTAGTTTTATACTATAAAACAATCGAACGCAATCATTGACTCAAAGGCAAAGGAAAAAGCTCTAAAAATATGAGTGGATAAATATGTTTTTGATAAAAAATAAGGATCCCAGTAAAGTATGGAAGATGCCTGAAATTTCTTAAACAACAAGAAATATATTTAATGAGAAATATTCACTCATTAAAAACGAGGATGGTATAGGTAGTAGTCTCAAGTATTACTAAAATTAAACTTATAGCACTACTACTCCTTAAGATAAATCTTGCTCTAGGCAATAGAATTTTATAAACATTAATGGTTTATCAGATTTATCACAAAAAGCATAGAATATCAGTTAGTTTGAGATAGAGGATCCTAATATAAAATTTGATACAAGTTTGTGGAGGAAAAATAGAACTTAGAGATCTAAAAATTTCCGTGTAACGAAAGTTGAGATATCAAAATCCCCTTATTATTTCTGATTTTTATTTTAATTGTAACTCTTATAATTTATTTAACCTTAGAATTATGAGATAAAATAAGATAGGATAGAGAGAATGATGATAATTTGATAAATAACCAGTTTTCTCGAATAATAAGAAGAGAATCCAAACAACTAACTTAAATTAAAGTACGAAATGAATTAGCTTTAATTAATGGAATCTATAAATCTCCCTTTAAAGCAAAAATTAACTTCATTTCTGGACAATAAATGTGCTGAAAAGACATATAGAAGAATATTTGGTTTTAATGGTTAAGTTTAAAATTAAACAATAAGGTGAAGGATAATATACTTGTCAAACATATAGATAGAGTTGCCAAGAAAATCTCTGTGCCACTAACTCAAAATAGATGGCGGTTCTCAACTATCGAGATTGCATCTTGGAGTAGCACTGAGATTCCCTTGTTCATAAAGTTAATAATCATACATGAGATGAGCATCAAACCTATACTTGGATGATCTCACTCATACTTCATTTGGTAGATGGAGTAGCTTCATTGGAGGTCTGGCTTGCCTGGGTGAGCTTCAGAGGTGGGGTGAGCGAAAGCAGCTTGATTGCCGTCATGAACAACTTGCATCTTCTTTTCAGCTGATCTGATGGCGATGTTCTTCTTGGCCTCAAGTTGAAGTTCTCTCTTGAGTGAAGCTGAATCAAGTCTGCTGAAGATTTCATTGCGGAGATGCTCGCTTGAAGCCTTTCTTCTCACAGCTTGTTCTTGGCAAACTTCTTGGACCTTGGTGATGTGGCGTCTGAGTTTTTGCATTTTGCGTTCCTTCTCCATGGTTCTCTTCTCAGCGGCTTTCATCAAGTTGGTCTGAACAGCTTCCTTGAGTTAGTCTGCTTGAACTCTCTCAACTGACTTTCTCTGGTCAAGGGCAGCATGTCTGCGTCTCTCTCTGTGGGTCTTGCTGTTAGAGAAGTTGGCGAGATTGATTCTTCTCTTTTCCTCGGCTTTCTTCAACTTCTCAGCGATTTGCTCAAGTGTGATGGATGGTCCGTAGGCAATTTATATTATTATACAAAATATATTTGAATTCACTTTGAAAAAATCGTAATCTTTTAGAATTATGACATGTATTTCCTTTTTTTCATTTTTGATATGCAATATTGATCATAATTTCCTTCTCAAAGTTAAATTGGAATAACCCTAATCATTATTATAATTTATAAACAGGTATAGTTTTTTAAATATGGCAGCCTTGTGGGCCTCTTCTTCAAGTCTCTTCTTGATGGTTGGTGAGCCTGAGGATTGATTGGAGTGGGCTGGCTTCAAGTCAACTGAGAAAGCGATGGCGTGGGTGGTTTGTCTCTCTTGTAGCAACATGTTTGTGTAGATGGGGTAGTTTAGGTAAACTGAAGTGAGTTAGTTAATTTAATTAATTATAAAATGAGGGAGATTGCAGTTTAAATAGACAATTAATCTGACCAAATGCGAATAAATTCTATCACAATGTTTAAAAAACAACAACATCTAATTTACTCATATTCCCATTCTCATACTAAGCCGCAATTAATCTTATGATAGAGTAATTTCAAAGAATTAAAAAGTTTATAATATTACATAAAATAATCATTTTGATAAATATCATCTTTTATAAACACCTTTGTGTCTTTCCATAAACTAGCTTTTTCTTATTTTTAAAACCATTTCTTATTTTTGAATGTCCCATTTTTTAGCTTGTTATTTCTATTTGAGAATCTTTTATATTTTATCATATTAATTCTATGATATTTAAGTCTTATAGAGAAAAAAAAAATTAAAATCTCAGTAAGGGAAGTAGGATTATCAGGATCAATATTTTTTGCAATATCATTAAACAAAGCCTCCTTCTAATTTTCAGGTATATAATTTAATATATGAGGCTTGAAAACTAAAACTTCCACTTCATTTGAATCAGAAAACTATAAAACAATTTAATTCACTGTTTTTACTTACAATCGATAATGAGCTAGTTTTCTAATTTTTGACAATTTTCCTAAACAATCCTAAGGTTGATTGATTAAATACTGGGCCCTCACCTTTATGAAAATTATTCAAAAGCTTTCTAATTGTTGATCTCCTACTAAAAATGTTCATAATTTATCCTTTCTTATAATCTTCAGGATCAATTTACAAACGCTTGACCAGCTCTTCATTAGGTAATAAGGTTCTCATCCCGAATGTGTCACCAGGGACTAATCGACTAAAAATTACCTATAAAATTGTAAGTAATGCGCTTTTTATATACTAAAAAACCTTACATTATCTTGAAATGCTGTATGGCCAGGCATATGCATTCCTTCCTCATCAATATAAATTCTTGTACTTTAGAAGTTTTTATTTGGATTTTATTTAAGTTAGTTGAAGACTGAGTACTAAGGATTAAAATTACTAAGGTTTTCAACTTTGGGTTTGGTTATTATTGCTTAGGATTGTCTATTTTTACTTAAATCATTTAATGACCCTTAATTATTGACATTTTGATTGATATTCTATTATTCAACAACTCCAGCCTGAAAGTTCTTGGGTTGCTTAGAGTATCTTGAAAATGCGCTTCCCATTTCTCCTTTTTTTAAGCCAATAGTTTCATAGACGCATAAACACTAACCTTTTGTTATGATAAACATACCATCTGGTATATCGCCACATTTTGTTAAGTATTCTCCATATTTGTACACTCTTTTTTCTAGACTAAAGACCATTTACAGTAGATAGAAAGTTTCTGTATAATTAAAAATATCAAGCTTCCTAAGCCATTAAAGGTTTTTGAGATATTCTTTGGAGCCTTCAGCCAATGTATATAAATCAAGCTTAACTTAATTTGAGATTTCAAGGACTACGCTTTCCTCATTGCTTATGCATGTTGACTCTCTTATCAATAATCTTTAAGCTTACTCTTCTGAAACATTCTATTCATTTTAATCTTAGGTATTGCTTGAATCGTTTTATGCTAATACAGGCTGCTCTCCAAACAAATCTCCATCATAGTAATTTTTCAAGCAAAGTTCAAAATTTCCAAATTCAGGTTTCTTGGAAATCAAAGTCATGCAGCCTCGTACAAGGAAATAATAGCATTCTCCCTTACTTCCCTGTTTATATATTATATCATTTGGTTGATAAATCTTTAGATTAGCTTTCAATATTATTAATTGACGCATTTGTTAGCTCATATTTTTAAAAGATGGAAGCTTAGATAAAATATGATCGATTTGATCATGATTTTTTGGGTGAAAATTATATGCACTGATAAGTTGCTGCACTTATGATAGTGTCAATTTGCTATTCTAAACTTATTAAATGTCTTTCTTTTGTTGCTTCTTAATCATATGTTGCAATTATGACATTTAGTTCTCAACTTCTTAGTACATCTTTTACTTTTTGTCCAAAATGATTGATTTTTGTAAATTTTCCTGTACTTTTTCAAACATTCTACTTTACTATTGGTTTCCATCTAAATTTTAGCTTAATTTTTAGAGGGAAGCTAATATTTTCTGGTAAGTCTATTCATCAGTTTACTTTTATTAGCAATTTGTCATTGTATTTCTTTCTTCTAATTTGAAAAAGTTATCCAAAAAGTAGTTTAGCTTTGCTTGATAATCATCTTGCCGTTCATCAACAAATGATTATGGTATCTCTATTTAAGGCTTAGTAAATAAAAAATAATATTGAAGCTCCTTCGGACTGAAATAATTTTCAATCGACTCTCGTTTTAACATTTCATTCTTTTCGTGCTCGTTTAAAAGCGTATTTTATGATTCAAATTAGTTGGGTAGTTTAAGAATTTTCTCAAGTCTAATCTATTTTTCATCATCTATATAGTAATAGCATTAATCAGGATCTGACCTGATTTTGACAAGTTTATCTACTTCACTAAGCAATTCGTCCATTGTCATTTTATCTACTTTCTTTAGGTAAGATATATTTTAATCTTCATATTTTTCAATTTTTTTGGTGTTTTTTATGGCTTGTAAGTTTGTTACATCCTTAACCTCAGGTTCTATATTCATTTCATTATAATTAAGGTTTTCAAGGACTTAAAGTAATTAAAAATTAACTTTGATATCTGGAGAAGGTAGAGACTTTCTCTTTTTATTAAATAGCTGTGAACTTTGATTTTAATTTGAATCTGCTGGTGTTATGTCAAGAGCACTTCTCTTTTCTAAATCGGTTAAATATATTTTTAAATCATAATGAGAATTTCCTCTCTCTAATCTACTTTTATCATTTCTCTTTCTTAATTTAAGCTAAGAATTATCTTGTTCAATTTAAAGAGTACTCTGTTTTTTATTTAGAATCTATACAGATTATTCATTTAAAAGGGTCTCTCCACGCTTGATGGAATTAGCTGTTTATATTGAATTTTAAGTTAAATTGCTGTTTTTTAAGTAATCTAGTAGTTTATCTTATATCTGTTTACTCAAGGACTCTATAATGTAATTTTTACAGTAAAATGATAAGCTTACTTTTGAAAAGAATTACAATTTCTTTCTACCTGTTTATCTTGAAATTTTTAGCTTCAAGAAAGGCTCTACCAGCTTGCTTGATATTCTTTAATCTAAGCTAGCAAAGTCCAATTATTTGATACATATCACATAGCATTTCAATCTCACCATCAGATTCTGATTAATTTTAAATTAATATTTGAATACATTGCTATGCAAGCTATATTGCTTCATTAAATCTACCAATTTACAAGCAACACATTATTCTGTTATATATAACCACACTTTTCTCACCATAACCCTGAGTAGCAAGCATTTCATATTAAATGTAAGCTTCCTCAAAAAGTCCTAATCTATATAGAATCACGCCTAAATTAAACCTACAGAGTAGGTGATTGAACTTAATTTCTAACCCCTTCTAATAAGAATGTAAGGCGTTTGCATATTCCTCATTAGTTTGATACTTAAAGCCTTTTAAGAAAAAGTAATCTGCATTTTTACCTATGGGGTTCGCATCCTTCCAAGGTATTACAAGTATCTTCAATCTCAATGGATCAAAGTAGTTGTCATTTAAGTTAATTTTCTTAATGCCTTGCTTTTGCAGGTCTTAAGGTGGATTTTTCAATTCATTGAATATAATGCGCATCCTGTTCGATGTTGAAGGCATTCTGAGAAACTTATCATCTTGCTACTATTCCAATTAAATCGTTAATTTCTCCTCAACTGAAAATCTTTTAGCCCTTTTTTTCACCATACTCTTCAAATATTAGGTATTCACAGACTATTCATGCGGCTTGCTTATTGACTTTTTAAACATTTCATCTTGGTACATCTCAACTGATTGCTACTATTAAATACTTTAAGATTCTTCCTTAGCAAATTTATCCTTTATTTCTTTTAATTATTGCATAAGGACACGATGTTTTTGGTATGATTATTTATTTGGGGTCTAGTTTGTGCTTCTCTGAACAGAATCGTTCTTAAAAGGCGTTATTAGTTCTTTATCTTAAGTAAATCGTGAAGTTACCATCTACAACTATTTCTACTATCCTACATTTAGAAAAAAATCGACTAAGTTAAAATTATATAAAACCCCAAGAGTAATTTTTTGAGCAATCGTGGGTTGTTTAAATTAAATAATACATCGTTATTGCAAAGTGAAAATGAGAAAAAGAAAACCCATTACGAGAAATACAAAAGTGGGTGGAAAGTGAAATATAACATTATGAATATTACTAAAAGAATCTCTCTCAGTTCCAAGAAGCCGTTCGTCCCATCCCTGATCAGGAAGATGTTCGTCGTGAATGCAGGCTAGTGGCCAGACCTCCCATATGGAGCTGTGACTTAGGGATCTCTGCAAGAGCCTTTACTTGTAAGAGGGAGATACACTGAGGAACAAATGCCAAGCCACCTCGACCTACTCGCGACCCTCAGGGGCGGCCTCGACCTCGCACACAATGCTGTCGAAGGGAGGGATGTACTGCTTGTCCTGATCTATTCATAGTAGGAGACGATCTTGGCGATTCTGGCGTGGGACTTCCTGCTAGGGTCTGGTGCAGTGGGAGCACTCCATTTTCCTATAATCGAATTTAAGTTTTAATGTTTAAATCTTAATTAATTAAAATAGGGCAGCCGTTAAAACGATAATTAAACCCTTAATTTAAACTATTAAACGATCAAATCTTTTTAACTTACAAAATCTCCCAGACTTTTTTGCCTTCGAGTTTTTTAGGAAATGTTGTGCTAGAGGGGCCATCTTAAGGTCATTTTGTAGCCTTTTGAAAACTAGGGGGAACTTGGGCACTCGGGGCACACAGCACACGCCCTGGCGGAGTTGCGCTCAATTTTCATTTTC
>ARYC01006180.1:0-39642 GCA_000711775.1 Oxytricha trifallax
TTTCATATTCCTTCCTTGAGTCTTTAGTTTTATGAACTGACAAGTTATCAACGAATAGAATAATTTATTAGTCAGCGTACTTATCTCTCAGTTATTGCAAGAATTTAATATAATATTCAGTCTTTATAGAACGAGGGTGAATAACATAAGTCTCGAGGCCACTATCTTCACTTATTCCACCAAGTATTGCATGAGTTTAAACCTTAACCTTTTAATCATATACTTCAATGTTGCTGTACCTCTTATACCAAGACATTGATATGAAGGTATTAAAGGTGAACACTGCCTCATCAGCGTGTATCAACTTTATATTATGCTCTTAAGCCCTTTGCATATAATCGAATATATAATTTAAATTATCCTTATAAAATGGAACATTAAAGTCAATCACTCTCTTAATGCGATTGACTGTCTTGTAAGATATCCCACTCTTTTTATATATGTTCGCAATAGATTAAGCAGAGATGTGAAGCTCAGGAAATTGGCGATGAAACATCACAGCCTCTAAGCTAGAGAGAAATGAGCCCAGTAATTAAGAGTCTTATCATTAATAAGATATTCAATATGATGCTGCTAAAATTTTAAGGGTCTCTTAGGCTTAGAATTAAGATGCTATCTCTTTAAATTCAATGCTAATAGACAGTGAGACCTCACAGTTGCTGGAGATTTATGGAGTAGCCTTGCTATAGACGTATAATTCAGAACAGGCTTGAGTTATTCACTATATTCATCACATCCATATCGCAACTTAAACAATAAATCTATATAATCACTGTCATAAACTGACCCAAACCTCGCATATAATCACTTAAAATACTAATATTTAAACACTAAACCCCTACATAAACCCTATTAAAACCCTAATAAAGTATGCACTAATAGTCTACTTTTATCAATCAAAAACTCAATCAAACTACTGAAAGGGTTTTGGGGTTTTGGATTCTTTGAAGGAATTAGCTTACTAACTAACTAGGCAGAATCAACTATAATGTCAACGCAAAAGAATTATTGTAATTTAGGATAATATTCAAGCATTACGTAAGCAAGAATTCTTTAGAACCATGCCAAACTTGTAATTTCAGAATTTAATGATTCATGCCTTAGATAAACTACAATACTGCTTCAATAGTTTGATACAATTCTGTTTAGATAAATGCCTTTCTTTCGTTTTAAGCTTTTAAGGCAATGTCAAATTAATCATCCAACTATTTCAGGTTAAAAAAGAATCTATAATAATTCAAACTGCCAGCCTTTTATGCTCCTTGAAATATTCAAACTTTCAAGTACAGCTTGAATTTCCATATACTTATCATAACTTTGAATGTGTCGCATTAATAAAATAAACTTACTTGTTTAATGTATTTACTTTAAGGTAATTAATCAATTTATTATAATTATTTATTATAATGTAATTGGCATATAAAAGAATAATTTAAATTTAAATAGGAAATATATATAAAACTTAATTTAAATTTGAATAAATTCAATTATATCATATATATTTGGTTGCTTGTCATATATTAATAAGAGTACTATTATAAATATATGGGGCATCCATCACAAATAAATATTTAAGGAAGTTAATAATATTAATGAGAATTAAAATATATTTTTAATAACTGTTAAAGGGATATTCCATGGCTTAGCCCTACCTACAAATGCATGACTACTCTGAGCCATCCTTGACCTTGCCCTCATTACAGCTTTCCCTCTCTGTGGTGCAGGCGATGAATAATATCAATTTCGGAAAACAGCTAGAGCTAGGGGGAGTAGGCCCAAAGATAGCCTGTCTACTGGTAAACATGATCCTGTGAGAACAGTCTATTTAAAGTATGCTAATGATCTTAACGATAATCTTTCAACTCGCACACAGTCGATCTCTATTTAGAAAAAGATAGAACGCATTATTATAAATCAAAGACTTAAACTTGCGTTAAAGACGCCTAAATAGAAAAATTAGGACCCCACTAGAGCCATAGATTCAACTCTAGATAATTAGGATCAATAATAGCAGTTAAGGGATATGCTCAAGATAAGAAGTGGGGCTCTATTTAGTATATACTTTACTAACTAAATCAAGCAAACCACGATCAATAGGCCCATTTTCTCCTCCTTTTTGATGGAAATCACCAAAAAGCCTAGATATTCATGCTATGGTTGCTGAAGCAAAGTTGTGGGCAAAAGCAGTGTCTCTAACAATCTAGCTCATTGGAGTTGTTGAGATTATTCGACAATCTTCCTATGTTATGACACTTAAGATTCTCAGACCAAACAGCTGAAGATGTCCCATTAACTTCATATGTTGCTATGACCTACTCCTTGATTACTCCCATCTTCTATAAAGACTAAGTGGTCTTCCCTCAAGCGCCATTAACCCGATGTTGAAGCATTTATTTACATCAGCATAGCGTTTGTGTTAATATATGGTTTAACTGGAGTATTCGTTCATCAAACATCATAAAAAGTACTTCATTAACAGGAATGTTGAAGATACAGTAAAAAAAATATGACTATTGTTTACTATGGATTAAATTAATGATAACTCAATAATAATTTAAAATAGCATTTTCACAAGGTTAAATATATTACTATGATATAAACATTTTAGCTTTATATTTATTAGTTATTATTATCTAACCATTATCAAGTAATATAATATTTATTATTAATATTAATCATAGTATTTATATTTAGCAAGATAAGATTAATTTAATAAATCATTATAAGCCGTTTAATGATTTGATTTATACAATTATTAACTTGATATCGTTACTTGTTATAAAATGTTTTACAAATTAATACTTTTCGATTCCTATTAGTGATATTAGGATAATAGCTTATGATATATGAACTATCACAAAATAGTATTTGAATTTATTTGAATAGATTGTAAACTTTAATTTAATCATCTTTTGATTTAACCATCACATTTATTCCTAGTTAAAATATGAGCATACAATTTTAAACATTTTTGTATGTTATATAGTTTAGTTGTTTCCCAATATCCCCCCCTGTAATTATTAAACTTTAATATTCTTCTATAATTGAATTGAAATTCTTTTACTTCTATGAGACCATTGTTCTATTGAAACCTCAACCATCATTCACTCATTGCTATTTCAACCTCATTCTAAGCTGCCAGTTCATTCTGGATGATTGACTAGCTGGACATACTAATTCATTATTTCTCCTCATTTTCAACTTCTTCACTGTGATCCTCACGCTATCATGTTAACTAATCAATTACATTATCATTTGCATAAATAGTGATAAAGTAGTTGATTGATTGATAGTTATATAAATGAGCATTGATTATAAATTCTGGATGAACTTGAAGTGATGTCTTTGAGTGCTTGTCCACTCTCTGGTAGACATTACAAATATTGATTCATCTGATAATTCAAGCACAGGGGAGTTTATCATTAATATTGCTGTCGTTCTATTGTTATTTGGCTCAACTATTTAATTTGCTTCATATATACTTATTATAAAAACATATCATAGTGAACATTGTTATTATTTATTTGATAAATAATATACAAATAATATAATATATCATTATACCGATTAACTTAATGCAACTATGCTTCTTCTATCTGCATCTTTTGAAATTGCATAACTCAAGTCCTTTAGAATCATGAGCCTTATCAATTTTTCATCTTAAGAGGATAGCAGTGGGTAACTATTGCTAAAATATAGATATTCGAAATGTTTCATTACACATCCTTGACAATTCTGTAGATCTACACATCCACTTTTATAAAGTTAAATTAAATTATACTTATAAAAGTTTATTAGCTTTATTCATAGATTTATGGCAATAAATTAAACAAGCAGGACAGTTTATCTAGCTCTGAACAATTCACATTACTGTTTAGTTGTTTATGTGCTGCTTCATTAAACCGTATATTTATATGCTGCTAGGATGTTATGGCTACATATGTCCTGAGGGGATTTCAATTTCTGCAGTGTCCAATTCTTCAGCTAGTAGGTTTGTTTATTTCTACAGTTTATGCATATCTTCTTTTTATTAATACACTGATACAGTCTTATATTAGAGTATATATATATTTAAATAACATATTGTATAAAATATTATCTATAATTTCTTTCATTGTTTCTGTTGTTTATCTCTCACTAATATTCCCATTTTCTTGTTTTATCCTTGTTATCTCCCCAATCATTATGACTTTCAACCTGACTTTTCTCAAACTAGTTTTAAGCATGTATCTTCCAAGCTATTGTTTAATGATGTAATCTGATAAGAATTAATAACTGTAATTGTATTACATGCACATTTGTAATTATAATGGGCAAAATACACTGAGTAGATATATATCAAATAAGCATTAGAACAAAAAGATGTAAGAATAGAATAAAGTGGGAATGAGAAAGAAATTGATAATTAGGATAGCCAGATAAAGGAGGAGGAAGAGGGAGACATTGAAAGGGTATATTCAGTTCAAATAATCAACCTGAGGGTGGGAGGAATTCAAATGCTCAGATATGCATAATACAATAACACAGTGGTATTATGACAATCATAATAACATAAATTTAACTATTAAATCACAAAATGGAGTAAAATACTTATGTATATATAATTTGCTGTTTTCCTTGAATAATATTGATTTATTTATGGATCTAATTGGGGAGTTTAAATACATTTATATTATATAAGAATATTATAAATGCTTTATTATTGCTATAATTGTAGAAAGGTTATGATATTTTTGACATAATCAAAATTATCATTAATTTATAATTAACGATTGAAACAGGTTTCTAATGAAATAGAAAGTTTTAATGATAACATATGATAATATTAAAATGAATTGTACAATAATAACCTCATTTTATTGAGAATTTAGACTATAATAAGCCAATCTCATAGAAAACTACAGAAAAAGTTCTATGCATCTGAAGAATAAAGACAAAAATATCAAAAAAATAGCAGAAATTCGCTTAAAAATATCAATGAATTATCACATATATGTATATGCTATATGAAACTCTCTTAATTGAGCAATTATTCTACAAAAAGCTGCAATAGTGTTTTAATTTATATATATATATATATATTCTTTATTGAAAAAGGGTTCTTACAAAATTGGGCCGATTTAATAAATACTAAAATACTATGTAATGATTGTTTTATTGCAAATCTTTATTGTTTATGTTAAATCATAATGAATTAAAATAGTTACAGTAGAAAAATATCATAGGGTATCAAATATATTGCAAGATTAAATTACAGTTTTAGAAATTCCAAGAAGTTTACATAATTGTTAAAGACAGAGAATTGTGACCTTCTTTCACTTAGGTTGTTCCCTGATCTCATATTTCTTTTCTGTTTCTTAGGTTAATCTCTGATGTCTATCCTCATCCTTGTTGTTATCTGGTATAATAGATAAAACATTGGTTTCATCATCATTGTTCTTCTATGTTAAAGTTTCAGTTTCACCTTGAATTAGCTAAGAATCTGTTTTGAATAGATACATTTTTACTCCTGAAGACTCTTCGACGATATGGCTAAATTTTCTGCTCAATCCATGAATTCTTGCTTAAATACTACTATCATGTCTTTTTTCTAGACTATCTCATCCTGTCCATCAGCTTACACGTCCAAGCTTATCGAGTTTGCTCCCATCTCCTCGTTAGCTAGATGCCATATTATCTCACTTTTCTTTTACTAATTTCACCATTTCTTCTTTCCTTTAACGCTATCCCCGATCTACTAATCTCCAATTTTTATCCAACCACAAGGTTAAACATTAGGTAGTGCCTTTGGATGTTCAGTCAAACTTTCGAAAAGATCAGAATAAATGGTCACCTAGTAGCTCCAAAGCATGGTGATTTATGATAAATGTTGATTGAATTCCGCTGTTTTCCAGATCTGCAACCTAGCTTGTCTCTGCCATGTTCCGTAATTAGCTAACTCTAAGATCCCTTCCTATTACCCAATAACGAGATCACTGATTTATTTTTATGCCTCTAATATAGTGTGTAGTCTCCTATTGTCCTTCTAGTATCATAAATTTCGAGTCCCATTGATTTTGTCTCAATATTAAGCATTACCTAATTCTTGCAGTGCTTCTTTCAACTTTGAAAACTTGTTGGAGATATCACTCCTGTATTATTCTCCATATTTCACCAGAATATGCCTTTTTCCATTTTCCTGTTTCTCCCCAATGCCTCTTTCCATCATCTTGATTCCCTAATCATTCTTATATTGAATATGAGAGAAAGAATAAAAATATTGAATTTTTGAAAATAATTAAAACTATAAATATATGGAATCTAATTTTTAAATAATATAATATATCATTGAGATATATAATTAAATATAACTAAAATGAAAAATTGACTTAAAAATTTTACAAGCTGTTGATTAAATTTTTAAAAAAATAAAGAAATCGACTATTCAAAACCCCAAAACCCATTCAGTAGTTTAATTGAGTTTTTGATTGATAAAAGTAGACTATTAGTGCATACTTTATAAGTGTTTTAATAGGGTTTATGTAGGGGTTTAATTGTTTAAATATTAGTATTTTAAGTGAGTATATGCGAGGTTTGGGGTCAGTTTATCAGTGAGTATATAGATTTATTGTTTAAGTTGCGATATGGATGTGATGAATATAGTGAATAACTCAAGCCTTTTCTCAATTATACGTCTATAGCAAGGCTTCTACATAAATCTCCAGCAACTGTTAGATCTCACTGTCTATTAGCATTGGATTTAAAGAGATAACAACTTAATTCTAAATCTTAGAGACCTTTAAAATTCTAAAAGCATCATGTTGACTTTCTTATTAATGATAAGACTCTTAAATACTGGGCTCACTTCTCTCTAGCCTAGAGGGCTGTGATGTTTCATCACCAATTTCCTAAGCTTCACATATCTGCTTAATCTATAGCTAACATATATAAAAAGAACGGAATATTACAAGACAGTCAATCGCATTAAGAGAGTGATTGACTTTAATGTTCCATTTTATAAGACTATTTTAAATTATATATTCGACGATTAAATGCAGAGGTCTTAAGAGCATAATATAAAGTTTATACACGCTGATGAAGCTGTATTTATATTCAATACCTTTATATCAAGGTCTTGGTACAAGAGGTATAGTAATATAGAAGTTTATGACTAAAAGGTTAAGGTTTAAACTCATGCTATTCTTGGAGGAATAAGTGAAGATAGTGTCCTCGAGACTTATGTTATTCACCCTCGTTCTATAAAGACTGAATAATATATTAAGTTCTTGCAATAACTCAGAGATAAGTACGCTGACTAAGAGATTATTCTATTCGTTGATAACTTGTCAGTTCATAAAACTAAAGACTCAAGGAAAGAATACGAAAGATTAAACATAACACCTGTATTTAATGTTCCTTACAGTCCTCAGTTCAATGGAATTGAATTATATTGGGGGGCTATTGAAAGGTCATTATAAGAAATTGCTGCTGTACCATCTGATGCATGATATAAAGATAGATACAGTAGATTTTATTAAGAGTACTGCTAAGAGAGTCAGCGATGATAAAGCTAAAGTATGCGCAAGAGAAGGGAGATTTTGTGTTTATAAATAAGTTTTAGATTTAAACGAATGAATAAGTTCACATATTAAATTTGCCCGTAAAGGGATTTGGCTTCTCTTTCTTTTCTTCCTCTTAAGGCTTGCTTGGGCCCATATTTCTTCTCTTAGTGCCAGCTCCAGCATCTATGTTCATCTCGTCTGGCTTTTAGAAATCTTTGAAGAGTCTCTTACTCAATTCATGCTTTACTTGAGACTTTCTCTCTCTGTTTAATTTGCTGCGCTCTTTCATCAAGTATATAGCAGTGCCAGGTTTTTCTATAAAGTTAGAAGACTAAGCTTATTAGAGATGAATGGATGCTTCTGCAGTTCCTAGAGCCAGGTGTCGCTGATTTTAATTCCCTGCTTCTCTTTTTCTTCAGGAGAGATGCTATAGCGTTTCTTGTGAGCTTCTTAAATAACTTCATTTAAGTACTCAGGTTTCAGAGTTCCAAGAACACCAAAGAAGAAGTTTCTCTCTGCCAATTTATTAGAGAGTTGCAGCTTTGATGGAAGGTAGAGAGCAACATCTGGATCACTCATAGCATCGTCATATATGTTTGTCACTGATATTTCAGGGTAGTTAGGTATCTCTATCATTCTGATTTCATTAGACTTAAAAGTTTTTTTTCTCTTCACTTAGCAATGCCTTTAAGAATGATATTTTAGTTCCTTCCTAAGTTGGCAAGAACAATCCAACTATAATTGATTTATTAATTATAGTTAAGAACTTACCTTGCTATACCAAATATCTATAAAGGTCCTCTTTACTTCGATAATTTCCTATTAAATCTTGAGATTAAATTCTCTTCATTGCATCATTCAAAGACTCCATCTTGCTTCCTCTTTCTAGAAATGTTAATGAAATTTAAAATTATGGATATCCATTCTAAGTTTATTAAAATCTTACTACTAAATAGGGAGGACCTATTGGAGGTCAACCTTGAAAAGATATACGGAGAAGCATTGAAAAACTTGCTCCAAGTTTCACAGATTGATTTCCATTTTTATCAATCTATCTCCATTAAATTGCTCCTAATAATGTTTAATAATTTTACCTCCAAATTAAATTCAAACTTTATTTGGAGGACCACCTAGTGAAACAAAACTTCATTGGGAGTATTTTAATTTACTAAAACGTATAAAATTCTCATAAAATATCTCAACTTAAAGTTTTCTATAGTTAGTTTAATTTCTTACCTCTCAGCAAAGAAATCACCAGAGTGTCTTATACTCTACTATATTATTTTATCTCGGTAGATTTTATATTTATTATAATAAAATATATCAGAAAACTAAAAAAAATGAGCGGTAACCTTTTGAGAAGAGCGGCATTACTTGGATCATGTCAATAAAAGTTATCATTCCAGCAACCAAGAAAAGTAGAGACCAGAGACGCTTGTACTCAGTGGGAGCCTACTTATGACAACTTTGACCAGTCTAGCTTTGAGATTTAAATATAAGTTAAGTAGGAGGTTATAATAGAAGCTGTCTAAATTGAGGAGGAAGTTAAACAACCCTCCATAGAGCATTAATAAATACCAGCCAAAGTTGATTATTAATGCAAAGAATGCAATAAAGTTTTCCCTTACAAGTCAACTTATAAGAGACACTTGAGAGATATACACAACGATATGCCAAGGTTATATCTCAAGCATTAAAAGAAAGATGGGAAGTATGTCTGTGAGTTCTGTGAGAAGCCATATTCTCATACTAGAGACCTCAAAGTGCACCTAAAGAAAAAGCACAATTAAAGTTTTGTCTTTATTCATGAACCTACAGGGAATAGATTCCTCTAAAAGAGGAGATCAAGAAACCCAGTGGAGTCTCTTAGAGTTGAAGTCTAGAAGTAAGTTAAAATGAAGAAAGCAGTCAAGAACTTTCCAGTCTCTGAGATCAATAAAATCATGGTTAAAATAGAGGCAATGAAGATTCCTATATTAAAAATTATTGACTTAGATTCTTGCTAGAAAGCTACCTCACTCTTGAAGAAAAAATAGAGAAGAGAGTCATTACAGATGACTAATATGCTTACAAGTTATATCCTTTCAATTAATTACTTGCTGATGACAAGTTCCAAATGAAATTTGCTAATGAGTATTATGCTCTTTAAAAGGCAAAGTTAGATGAGTGTAGGCATATCATCTAGATTTATGCTATTTTACTTGGTAAAGATCATGTAACCTTCAGGCTTCCTTTACTTGAAATGACTTACAGATAATTTTTATCTGACAATAGATGCCAAAGATAAATTAGCTAGATTGTGCAGCAAATAGTTTAGAGTATTAAAGAGCTTCACAAGCTTGGCTATATTCATAGAGACTTAAAGCCAGAGAACATAATGATGGACTTTCAACAACTAGAGTTTATATTATTGACTTCAACAGAGCTCAAAGAGTGCAAGCCTCTGCAAAAGGAAATATATACGGCACTCCTGGATAATTCCGAGAGAGAGAGTGGTTTGGAGAAATGGAGACACTTAATGGGATATCTGGGCTCTACCAATAATAATAATAGAGAGCGACATGCCAAGAAACGATTAGTTTATCTACTAGGGGGAGAGATATTCTAAGCAGAGAATCAAACAATATCTCGATCAAAATAAAATAAATGGAGGTCTCAGAGAACTTGCATACTCAACTATTATCAATCCAAGTTAAGAAAATTAACAAACAATAGAAACAATCAAACATCAACTTAGAAAGATAAAATTCAGATAACTGCCACATGACCTAAGCTTATGTTTGTGTGAAATATTTTAAAACCTCGCATATACTTACTTAAAATACTAATATTTAAACATTAAACCCCTACATAAACCCTATTAAAACCCTGTATGCACTAATAGTCTACTTTTATCAATCAAAAACTCAATCAAACTACTGAAAGGGTTTTGGGTTTTGATTGTGTCTGGATCTTTAAATACCTAGATTGCATCTTACAACATTTGAGTGGAAAAAATTTGAGAGGAAAACTTGTCACAACAATGAAAAATAGCATAAAAGTGAAAAATTGATAAAAATATCATAACTTATAAAAATTGGCAAATATAATGAAAATGACTGTAAAGAGTAGATTTGAGCAGTTTTGAAGAGACTAAAAAATCAAGAGAAAATTAACTTTTTCAATTTAGGACAATGTAAAATTCCCAATTCTCCATCTATATATTTTTTTTTAGTTTATATTAAATAGATAGATAATTATGAAAATAAGAGGAAAACTTTAATTGAAAATGAAAATTAGTTTAATATTTAAGTACTAGTATTTACAAAGACAAAAATGGTATAATTGTCAAAGCGTTATTATTTCTCCATTCTCCTTCATATATTTTACCATCTTGTCATTTTTCTTGTGTTGTTCCCGTTCTGTTCCCTATAGTTCTACGAGTCTTCTATCTGTACCTTTCTATAATCTTCTCCAACCTATTGCTGAAATATAAACATTTTTAGATATGTTTTTTGTAACTTAAAAATTTTGTTGAGTAATCAGCATCTTCTGCTCAGACGTATTTTGCATATTAATTATTATTAAATCAATTATTAATTACTTATATTTTTATAAAAATAAATCATGAATAACTTAAGGTAAAATAAATGCATAATTAAAAGACACTGCTGTATAATTAGCGAAATGTAATTCTTTACCACTCCTATTTCAATTCTGCTTTTTCTCCACTTTTATATTCTGCTATTTATACATCACGTTTATCAATTCACATTTTTGGATGTTCAGATTTCTCATCCCAAGTTTTAATTCAAATCCTCTGCCTTGATATGTTATGTTTTCACATATGTCACCTTAAAGAGATTCTTGATCTTCTAGAAGTATCCTCTGTTCTCAAGTTCCCTTATTCTTTCGTCTAGCCAGACCATGTTTGCAATAATTTCTATTTGTGTTTTGAAGTTTAAATCTATTAATCTATGGTTACTCAAAACTTTTTGTTGAATCTTGTTCATTAAATTACAATACTTCATGTGGGTGTAATTCACGTAAGTTTTGTGTACATTACAATAATCGCTCATTCCGTAGCTTAAAATTGTCCTTCCTTGTTTTATTGCCATCATTTTGTCATTCACATTCTTTGTTATGAATAGCTTTTTTCTTTTCTAAAGTTCTCGCTTCTTTTCCTAAAGTTAGTTTTTAGTTTCTTTAGGCTTTAAATATTTTCTAAGCTGTTTTTTACGTTTTTGATGTTATTCAGAACTAATTATTCTATTATTTCTTTCGTTCCACTCTCTTTGAGAGTTGTGTGATGTTGCGAAGTATTCTATTGGGAATATCTCTGGGGGTTTTGAATGCTATTCTTTTCAGCTATATCTTTATTTTATCAATTTCCTCCAGTTTTAGGTTGACTGTACCTAACAATAGTGTATATTTGTATATTATGAGTGATCTGATTTAGGCGACCATGATTGTATCGCAAATCGTTGCATTGTTTAATCTTGTGAGGTTTTGGTAAAATTAAGTTTAATTTTTAATATCATCCCATGTGCCTTTCAATAGGGTTTATGTGTCTAAATAAATGTACATCCCAATATATTTAACTTATTCTACTTTTGCAATTCCATTAATCTTGTTGACATCTTTGAATTCTTTAGGGTCACTCATAAACACAGTCTTTTTTTAGTTTAGTTTTAAGTTAAGAGTTGTTTCTATTTCCTTGAAACACTTTAGTATTTTAATCATTTGCTGTTTCCTTTTTACATTTTTGAGAATATCGTCTACGAAAGTTAATAACTTCCCTTATTAGATTAATGTTTTTAGTTCTTTTTAAGATTAAATGGCGTCTTGTAGATATATAATGAAGACCATCGGAGTCAAACTACTTCCTTAGGTAAAACCTTTCTCTGCTCTTATTTCCTATCCCTCATATAGTATCTTGTTGTTCCTGTGAAGTTCTTCAATCAATCTTACCAATTGTTTGTCTTATTCATATTTAATTCTTTTCTATAAGATTTGTAGTAGTTTGTCTCTCCAGACAGATTTGTATGCTTTTTATAGGTCTATGAATAGATATGCTTCTCTACTTTTACTTTTCCTCCTAGAATCTTTGATATGATCAAAAAGTCTGAAAAGATTCAGGTGAGTGCTTTTGTTTTCTTTGAATCCGATTAAATAGTTTCCCGTTTCTAGCAATTCACTCTTTTGTTCTTGTAGTTTGTTTATTATTACTTTTTCTATTATTTTTCTTAAGTGTGAGTTTATTACTATAGATCTCGTGTTGTTGATTTCTGGGTATTGTTCCCCTTGGTTCATGCACAACAGGATTGGTCTTCCCTCTTTCAGATATTTGAGGAATTTCCCGCAGTTAATCCATTCCGCTAACTTTTTGCTAACTACCTTCTTGAGTTTATCTGACTTAGCTAGAATTTTTCCATCGAACCCGTCTTGTCCTATTGCTTTATTGAAGTTGCATTCTGTAATACTTTGTAAAACGTCTGTATCATTACAGAAGTCCAGTGTAACTGGTTCATTTATCATTGTTGTGTCGCCTTGTTTCACCTAAGATTGCGTCTCGTTTTGACTCCTGTCATCTTTAAAAAGTTGGTTGTAGTGTTCCACTATTATTTTCATGGTTTATCTCCAGGCTACACCCTTTCATCTCTAACTGTTAATCCTTTTATTGGTTGTGCTTACTTTTTGTTTTTTGTTAATCTTTTTACTAGGTAGAAGAAACCTTTAAGGTCATTTCTTCCAAAATAATTTTCCATATCTCTAATTGCTTCTTTCCATTGTTCCTTGGTGTCCAGGTATGCGCTGTTATTATTTTATATGTTATTCTTACCAGCCCATTACGGAGGTTTTTGGTACCAATTGTTTATTTTTATATGTTTCTTAATTTATCTTCAAAACATTTTCTTATTGGTTGTTCAAAATCTTCTGCTTTTATCTCTTTACCTTCCTCTATGAACGTTTTCCACTATTACTTTCTAACGTCTGATATCCTTATTGTCTTTTCTCTATCCTTCATCTTTAAATCGCTTTCGTGAAATTTCATCTTTAGTTTTACTTGTAGTAATTTATGATCTGTTAATCTAAGTTGATTTAATACCCATTAAATAGTCTCTACATTTGAGAAAATCCAATCTAGTTAATTGCCTCTTGTGAGAGTATCCACTCCTTCCGGTATTGATTCTTTTAGCCCTTCTTTCCTTATTCTTTTGCCTAGCTTTCTGATGTAGAAATTGAAGTCTCCCATCATTATTAGTCTTTGTATGTAATATTTTTGTTTTATAGATCTGATATTGTAAACTACTCAGTTCTAAAGTTCCTTCACTTCCTCATTTTATTATGGCGGTATGTATAATGTGATTATATGTAAAGGGTAACCTTAGACATTCAGAATATTCCATGTTAAATATTACTTAAGTGTCTTCATTTAAAACTTCCCATTGTTAAGGGTTAATACCCCTTCATTCCTTACTAGTTTTGTTTGTGTCATATTTTGATTAGTATTACCAAATATTTTTTGTAGCCTCGTTTCTACGAGGCCTATGAAGTCTGGCTTTTTTCTTCTATCTCTCTCATCATTTAATCTTACTTCAATTTAGAGTTCCATCCTCTTCCGTTTTGCAAGCATATTTTTAATTCTGTAAATTGAACTGCTATTTGTTTTTTGTTATTTATTACTTCTATCCTCCTTCTACTTCTCCGCAAATCTTTCGTTTCTTCTGACACATCCTTCAGCTTCTCTCTGTGGATGGAAGAAATGAAGCTGCCGATTGTTTTCTATTAAAAAACAAAATGTGTCCAAGTATTTGTAGTTATTATTTGTACTAACTTGAGCGTTTAGGTCTTTTTATAGTTGATTAGCTTGAGTTCGTATTGAATATTCAAAATAATCTTAGATTATTTTCTACTGCTATTGCTTCGTGCATTCATCACTTTTTTGTGTATACTGGTAGCTTCCTTCTATCTACGGCTCCTTTTTCTTTTTCTTCCATCTTATTCCCATTAAGTTTTCTTCCTTTTTATTTAATTCAAAATTTAAATTAAATTATAAGTTTAAATTAATTTTAGATCTTTCATTTATTTTAATTTGTAAATTTTTTCATTTATTTAAATTAATGGCGCACACTTTGGATGATATCGACAAGCAGTGGAGATAGAATACTGCTATCATGATCGATAAAGCTCCTTATCACAGATCACATAATGTCATGGTATAGTACAGTTAGCTCAAGCTACAACTAATGTTCCTTGGGCCTTACCACTACAGACTGGCTCCCGCAGAGCTCATGTATTCCTGGATCAAGAATAGGTGAACACAAGAGCACAATCTAAGTAAATTAATGTTTAATATAATTATTAGGGGGCATTGGGCAGCCTTTATGAAGGATATTGGTATGAACTTTAGTAGGATAAACTAGAACCTTGTCAGAATGTGCTTTTATCACGTTCTCACAGCTGCTTTTGAGTCAATTTCACTGAAAAACTTGTGACTACTTTACCTACAATTGCCAGAACATGAATTATAGTATCTAAAATTAGAAAAATAATTGAAGAATAAAAGATAATTGGGGGTTTCTAGTTTAAACTAATATTCTAAAAATTGTATCAAGTAAGTCATTTAGAGAATGGTAAATTTTTTATATCAATTAAAAATTAATATTTCTTCACTCAAGACTTGTTAAATAAAACATTAATGCTATAAATTATTTCTAACCTGATGGACAGTAATAAATAAATTTATATTTTAATTTTTAATAAAATAAAAGAGTAACAAGCTTATAGATTGTGGCTAATTTATATTATATTAAAATTATTTTTAACATTGTATAAATCTAAATTAGATTTTTTAAATTAATTTAAGAATAATTAAAAATTTATTTGTTTTGCTTTAAAATTTAATAAGAAATAAAATAAATTAATAATTGAAATAAATTTATAGCTTGAGATTTCAAAGGCACTAAAAATATACTTTTAGATCTATTTATTAATGTTTAACTTACATTTTTAATTTTAATATTCAATTTTTTTTTAAATTTTAAGTATTAAATTGAAATACTTTGAAATTTTAGATGACATTATGTACGATAAAGGTAATAAGGAAATTTTTGTTTTTATTTTAATTTTTTTAAAATTAAATGCACTTTTTTTATAATTATTGAAAACTAAAATAAGTTTTCATTAAGATAGTAATTACCATAACAATTTCATTAAATATATTAAAATTTTCAAGCAGAAACATTATTTTAATTTTTATCTTCTAATTTTTTAAAAATTCATTAAAATTTGGTGAGTTAATTTAATTAATATGAAATAATTTTGACCAAAGTAAAGTAGGTTTTTATTTTTAAAATTGCTGAATATTTACAATTTGATGAGTATAAATTTATTATTAGTATGAAATATGCAAAATTATAATTAAGATCTTCTATCAATTTTACTTTTCGACTTTACGAATTTATAAAAATTTATTGAAAATTAATTTGATTTTATATTTGAACTTGCCTTCAACAGAAATAAAATTTTTGTGAGTTGCTAGGTTATTTTTGTTTGCTTGATTTCTACTTGGGGTACTGAGGTTTTTCGCAAATAAATTACGAACAATTAGCTTTAAATATAAGAACAACCTTCTTGAAAAATCGCCTACCCCTGACGAACAACCCACTTAGTGGGGAAATATTAAAGTTCTAAACTTAAAGTAGGCTGAGTCGGCCAATCTAATCTTTGAAATTCCTAATTTAAATTAAGTAACATTGATAATTATAAAAAAATAAATTAAAATTGAAAGTTAAATAAATTATACTATTATAAATTATAAATAAAAAACATACTTATAATGTTATTTAAAGCATGAAGTTCGTGTTCATTAGCAGAATCGAAGAAAATCTGCTCGAAGTTTATTCTATAATATTTTATATTTGTAAAAGAATTATACAATGATTATGAATTTATAATTCTTGTATTTTAATTAAAATTTATCAAATAATAGAAACTTGTTAAAAAGTAATACAAAATTTTTATAATTCAGACTTTTTATATATTTTTCAAATGGTTCTAATTATTTATAATTATATGTTATCAGTTAATCTATATAATAGAGTTTATTATAATTACTAAATTTTAAAGTTAAACTCATCCCATTGACTTATACTTAGTACTTACTATTTATAACAAGTCCTTATGTGAAATAAGTGGTACATTCTATTTTTTAAATTATTAAGGTAATTCTTTTGACTCTTCAAAATAAATAGAATCTGTGGTTGATTAACTTAAATTGAAATCATTACAAGGCGGTAAGTAGAGTAATTAAAACTCTGATTAACAAGCAAAGGTTTTGGAAATAATTGTGATAAATATTTCTCTGATGGAGAAAGGCAAACATAAGACAATTTAACTAATTCTTTATTAAAACTTTAAAATCTTTAGTTTAGCTGAATTAATTAGACATACGCATTAAAAAGCAATTAAATAAGGTACTTAATATGAGTAAAGTTGTTGAATTTGTTTTAGTAAATAGCTTGTAACATATGATTGATAATTTATCTGCCAATAAGTTAACTCGGAAAGACTTTTAACATATACAAGTATAAATTGATTTAATTAAAATAATTCAATTGGAATTTAGAATAAAATATCTATAGAAGAACGAGCCATTCAAAACCCCAAAACCCTTTAAGTAGTTTAATTGAGTTTTTGATTGATAAAGGTAGACTATTAGTGCATACTTTATAAGTGTTTTAATAGGGTTTATGTAGGGGTTTAATGTTTAAATATTAATCAAGTATAATCAAAATGTGGAGACAGTTATAAAAGAATCAAAAATGAAAATAAATAGGATTATGATCTTAACTAATTATATCAACTAAAATCAAACTTTAGCTTTTTATAAAAAAAGATTAAGTGCTTATTTATTTTATTTTAATTTATTAATCAACTATTAAAAATGGAAATTTCTTTTTTTCAACTTTTCAGATTCGTTTCTATTTTAGGGCATCTAACTTTTCACTTCCACTGATTACTATAAGTACGCTGTTGTTGAGTGATTTCTCTCAAAAAATTTTAGATATCTTCAGGGTATCTTCCTTGAGCTATCTTCAGGATATCTTCCTAAAAAAAAATAAAAAATTTCAAATTTTACAGTAGCAATAACAGCAACAGCAACAACAATAGCAATAACAGTAAAATTAGCAGTAATACAATAATACTAGCAATAATTAATGCACTGTTGAAATTCTAGAGAATTTTAAAAATTAAAAATCGTCATTTTTGAAGTTATCATTATTTTCATCATCAATTTCTTCATCTTTATCACAAGCTCAAAAAACTTAGAAATTTAGTAAAATTGGATTTTTTGGAAAAATCCTAGTGCATTAATTATTGTTAGTATTATTGTATTACTGCTAATTTTACTGTTATTGCTACTGTAAAATTTGAAATTTTTTATTTTTTTTTATGAAGATATCCTTAAGATAGCTCAAGGAAATCCTGAAGATATCTAAAATTTTTTGAGAGAAATCACTCAACAACAGCGTACTTATAGTAATCAGTGGAAGTGAAAAGTTAGATGCCCTAAAATAGAAACGAATCTGAAAAGTTGAAAAAAAGAAATTTCCATTTTTAATAGTTGATTAATAAATTAAAATAAAATAAATAAGCACTTAATCTTTTTTTATAAAAAGCTAAAGTTTGATTTTAGTTGATATAATTAGTTAAGATCATAATCCTATTTATTTTCATTTTTGATTCTTTTATAACTGTCTCCACATTTTGATTATACTTGATTAATATTAGTATTTTAAATGAGTATATGCGAGGTTTGGGGTCAGTCAATGACAGTGAGTATATAGATTTATTGTTTAAGTAGCTCTATGGATGTGATGAATACAGTGAATAACTCAAGCCTGTTCTTAATTATACGTCTATATCAAGGCTGCCTCATAAATCTTCTGCAACTGTTACGTCTCATTGTCTATTAGCATTGAATTTAAAGAGATAGCAACTTAATTCTAAACCTAGGAGACCCTTAAAATTTTAAAAGCATCGTGTTGACTTTCTTATTAATGATAAGACTCTTAAATACTGGGCTAACTTCTCTCTAGCCTAGAGGGCTGTGATGTTTCATCGCCAATTTTCTAAGCTTTATATCTCTGCTTAATCTATAGCTAATATTTTTATAAAGAAAGGAATATCTTACAAGACAGTCAATCGCATTAAGAAAGTGAATGACTTTAATGTTCCATTTTATAAGACTAATTTAAATTATATATTCGATTAAATGCAGAGGTCTTAAGAGCATAATATAAAGTTCATACACGCTGATGAGGCAGTATTTACATTCAATACCTTTATATCAAGGTCTTGATACAAGAGGTATAGTAATATAGAAGTTTATGATTAAAAAGTTAAGGTGTAAACTCATGCTATTCTTGGTGGAATAAGTGAAGATAGTGGCCTCGAGACTTATGTCATTCACCCTCGTTCTATAAAGAATGAATAATATATTAAGTTCTTGCAATAACTCAGAGATAAGTACGCTGACTAAGAGATTATTCTGTTTGTTGATAACTTGTCAGTTCAAAACTAAAGACCCAAGGAAGGAATATGAAAGGATAAATATAAAACCTGTATTTAATGTTCCTTACAGCCCTTAGTTCAATGGAACTGAATTGTATTGGGGGTTAATGAAAAGTCATTATAAGAAATTGATGCTCTACCATCTGATGCATGATTTAAAGATAGATACAGTCGATTTTATTAAGAGTGCTGCTAAGAGAGTCAGCGATGAGAAAGCTAAAGTATGCGCAAGAGAAGGGAGATTTTGTGTATATAAATAAGTTTTAGATTTAAACAAATAAATAAGATCATATATTAAATTTGCTCGTAAAGGGATTTGGCTTCTCTTTCTTTTCTTCCTCTATAGGCTTCCTTGGGCCCATGTTTCTTCTCTTAGTGCCAGCCCCTGCATCTATGTTCATCTCGTCTGCAATTATAAATCTTTGAAGAGTCTATTACACAGTTCATGCTTTACTTTAGACTTTCTCTCTATATTTAATTTGCTGCGCTCTTTCATCATGTAAATAGCAGAAAGGTAAATTTTTTGAAATAAAAAGCGATTGATTTTTCTTAAATACAAGAACGAGATATATAATTGATTCAGTGTTATTATAATTAATCTTGAAACTTAAAGTATTTAGGTTTTTGTCAAATCTCCTCTCTTATATTATGATACATTTTCCCGTTTTAAGCATTCACCTCTCCAGTTATAGAGAGAAATCGGCACAATCTTAGTCTATCGAGTTGGTGTCTTCGTGAATAGCACGGTATTGTATAGTAGCACCCAGTTTATCTCCAAGTCCTGCTAATATTCATGCGAATTTCCTGTTTATCTAGTGTGACACCGATAATAACAGTATACTGTTCTACATATGTAACAACTGTAAAAAAACAGTATCGCAATATTTTGCAATTTTTTTAAAATAAAAAGTGTTGCTGTCACTGACTATCTTCATGAGTATTCTTCGATTTTTCAGATTTGACTAAAATTAAAACACTTTCCACTAAAAATTGTTCTTTAAAAAGAAATACGTTTCTGCTAAAACAGAAACATTTTAGTCAAATCTGAAAAATCGAAGAATACTCATGAAGATAGTCAGTGACAGCAACACTTTTTATTTTAAAAAAATTGCAAAATATTGCGATACTGTTTTTTTACAGTTGTTACATATGTAGAACAGTATACTGTTATTATCGGTGTCACACTAGATAAACAGGAAATTCGCATGAATATTAGCAGGACTTGGAGATAAACTGGGTGCTACTATACAATACCGTGCTATTCACGAAGACACCAACTCGATAGACTAAGATTGTGCCGATTTCTCTCTATAACTGGAGAGGTGAATGCTTAAAACGGGAAAATGTATCATAATATAAGAGAGGAGATTTGACAAAAACCTAAATACTTTAAGTTTCAAGATTAATTATAATAACACTGAATCAATTATATATCTCGTTCTTGTATTTAAGAAAAATCAATCGCTTTTTATTTCAAAAAATTTACCTTACCAGGTTGTTCCAAAAGTTAGAAGACTAAGCTTACTTGAGATGAAAGGATGCTTTTGAAGTTCCTACAGCCAGGTGTCGCTTAATTTAATACCTTGCTTCTCTTTTTCTTCAGGAGAGATGCTATAGCGTTTCTTGCGAGCTTCTTAAATAAATTCATTTAAATACTCAAGTTTCAGAGTTGCAAGAACACCTAAGAAGAAGTTTCTTTCTGGTAACTTATTAGAGAGCTGTAGCTTTGATGGAAGGTAGAGAGCAACATCTGGATCACTCAGAGCATCATCATAGAGGTTTGTCACTGATATTTCAGGGTAGTTAGGTATCTCTATCATCCTAATTTCATTAGACTTAAAAGCTTTTTTCTCTTCACTCAGTAATGCTTTTAAGAATGAGATTTTAGTTCCCTCCCTCCTAATTTGGCAAGAACAATCCAACTATTATTGATTTATTAATCTTGCTTAAGAACTTACCTTTCTATACCAAATATCTATAAAGGTCCTCTTTACTTCGAAATTTTCCTATTTAATCTTGAGATTAAATTCTCTTCATTGCATCATTCATAGACTCCATCTTGCTTCCTCTTTCTAGAAATGTTAATGAAATTTAAGATTATGGATATCCATTCTAAGTTTATTAAAATCTTACTACTAAATAGGGAGGACCTACTGGAGGTCAACCTTGAAAAGTATGCAGAGAAGCATTGAAAAACTTGCTCCAAGTTTCATAGATTGATTTCTATATTTATCAATCTATCTTCATTAAATTGCTCCTAATAATGTTTAATTATTTTAGGAGGTCCTCCAAATTAAGTTCAAACTTGATTTGGAAGACCTCCTAGAGAAACAAAACATCATTAGTAGTATTTTAATTTACTAAAATGTATTAAATTCTCATTAAATATATCAACTTATAGTGTTTTATGGTTAGTTTATTTTCTTACCTCTCAGCAAAGAAACTACCAGAGTGTCTTATACTCTACTATAATAGTTTATCTCGGTAGATTTTATCATTATTATAATAAAATATATCAGGAAACTAAAATGAGCGCTAACCTGTTAAGAAGAGCGGCATTACTTGGATCAAGCCAATAAATTTTATCATTCCATCAGCCAAGAAAAGTAGAGACAAGAGACGCTTGTACTCAGTGAAACCCTACTTATGACAACTTTGATCAGTCTAGCTTTGAGATTTAAATATAAGTTAAATAGGAGGTTGTCATAGAAGCTGTGCAAATTGAGGAGGAGGTTAACAACCTTGCCTAGACCATTAATAAATACCAGCCAAAGTTGACTATTAATGCAAAGAATGCAATAAATTTTTCCCTTACAAGTCAACTTATAAGAGACACTTGAGAGATATACACAACGATATGCCAAGGTTATATCTCAAGCATTAAAAGAAAGATGGGAAGTATGTCTGTGAGTTCTGTGAGAAGCCATATTCTCATACTAGAGACCTCAAAGTGCACTTAAAGAAAAAGCACAATCAAAGTTTTGTCTTTATTCATGAACCTACAGGGAATAGATTCCTCTAAAAGAGAAGATCAAGAAACCCAGTGGAGTCTCTTAGAGTTGAAGTCTAGAAGTAAGTAAAAATGAAGAAAGCAGTCAAGAACTTTCCAGTCTCTGAGATCAATAAAATCATGGTTAAAATAGAGGCAATGAAAATTACTATATTAAAAATCATTGACTTAGATGCTTGTCTAGAAAGCTATCTCACTCTTGAAGATTAAATAGAGAAAAGAGTCATTACTGATGACTAATTTGCTTATAAGATATATCCTTTCAATTACTTCCTTGCTGATGACAAGTTACAAATGGAATTTGCTAATGAGTATTATGCTCTTTAAAAGGCAAAGTTAAATGAGTGCAGGCATATCATCTAGCTTGATGCTATTTTACTTGGTAAAGATCATGTAGCCTTCAGGCTTCCTTTACTTATAATGACTTACAGAGAATTCTTATCTGACAATAGATGTCAAAGATAAATTAGCTAGCTTCAAAAGCTAGGTTATGTTCATAGAAACTTAAAGCCAGAGAACATCATGATGAACTTTTAGCCACTTAGAGTTCATATTATTGACTTCAACAGAGCTCATAGAGTGCAAGCCTTTGCATAAGGAAATGTTTACGGCACTCCTGGATATTTCCCAGAGAGAGGATTGGAGAGATGGAGACACTTAATGGGATATCTGGGCTCTAGCAGTAATAATAATAGAGAGCGACATGCCAAGAGACGATTACTTTAGCTGCAGGGGTGAGAGAGATTCTAAGCAGAGAATCAAACAATATCTCGATAAAAATAAAATAAACGGAGGTCTCAGAACTTGCATACTCAACTATTATCAAGCCAAGCTAAGAGAATTAACAAACAATAGAAACAATCAAAATCAACTTAGAAAGATAAAATTCAGATAACTGCCACATGACCTAAGCTATGTTTGTGTGAAATATTTTAAAAAAAAACTCGCTTGTTATACTCACTAAAATTACTAATATTTAAGCATAAAACTCATGCTTAAACCCTATTAAAACCCTAATAAAGTATGCCTTGATAGTCTACTTTTATCAATCAAAAACTTAATTAAACTACAGAAAGGGTTTTGGGGTTTTGAATGTATATCTATTATTCTGTGGAGGATTATGGGACTATTTTTAATATAACATTTTATAATCTTAAATTGACTTTAATAAGGCATAACAAAACTTTGTAAGTTTGAATTAGTATCTGTCTTTAACTGGACTGTATCTCAATATCTAGTTAAAGAATTAGTAAATAAAAATCTAGTCAAATCAATTTTATGTTATGCTTGATTAAAACAATCTAACGATATTTACAATTATAAATAACTCTATATGTACAGCTTAAAAAGATATATACATATAAGAGAGTTTATTATTGTTAATAACTAAAATATTTATAATATAAATCTTATATTTCCTAACTATAAATATAGAAAGAGAGATTAATTACATTTTGCATAATTCGTACTTGACGCTGACATAGATACAAAACCAATTGATGCTAATTAGCTTTATTAAATTAATCCTACTCTATACTATACTAGCATCACTCATCTAATGAACCAATGATAGTTTAAGATGCAGCTATTGATGTTGATTTAGAGCCTTCAGCTTAACTTTATTTGCTAAGTGACTTGCAATCATACTTGCTTAGGTATTCTTAAACAAGCAATTAAATGCCTCACTTTAGCTATTGATAATAATGAGGAACCTTTTAAGTGAGGTTTATTATGATATTAAGGGAGTGTATTTTCAAAATGATGAAACTATAAGGGCATTATTCAAATCAATTTAAAATAACCACGAGTATATATGATGTTTAAGTAGGATATTATTAAATGTAAATATTTAGTTATACCTTTATGAATTGCAGTTAATACTTACTAGCTAATAAAAAGCAGGAAAATTTTATTTCCCATTTAGAGATTCTATATTAACATATTAATTCAATAAAAGCAAATGCATTAATTTACTTGATAATACTACTTTGGCATTTTTAGATTTTTATTTCTCTCAAAACCTAATAATCCTATGTTTATTTTTAATGTAGAGAACTTATTAGTTATCACAGTTTCTTCATGATTTTACAAATGCAGATAGCGTGTTGAAATAAGATCTCACACTTCATTTGTAATCTAAATACATTATAGTTAGATTTTCCTACAAAAATCATAAATACAATTGTTGTCAGTAATCCCTCCGATAAAATAACCTATGATTAAATATAAATTTCCAAAATATTACTTATAAATGCCATTTATGGTTCCTTAGTTTAATTTCATTACCATCATCATAATAATTAATGAGCTCGACAAGTGGAGGGCTATGATGTATCGGAGTTTTAATTAGAATTCATATTATTGATTTAGTTCTAAAAGCTGATTGTTATTGTCCAATAGAAAACAATACATCAAATAAGACAGGATGCATCAATTAAATCATTTTAATAATAAAGATAATGATTTCTACACACAAAATATATTAAAAAATGTTTAAATCAAAGAGATCTATAGAAAACCAACAAAATCATAATCATATTTCTCATAGTAGACTCCACAAATGAATAATTAATCTTTTATGACTATATTACTAAGATTGGACTATAAAGCTACCATATAACAAGGATTTTGGCTTAGTATACTTTTTCTCATACAAAGGCATCATGAAATTTCACTCTGGTGAGTATATTACAAAACGATAAAAAAAGATTAAGAATTTAGCATTAAAAACAAGTTAAAATAGGAGAAACAATAATGATGAATAAAAATAGCAGTAACAATTAATAAAAAGTTGGTTAGCATATTAATACATTTCTCAACTTGATACTTAAGAAGATTATAAGTTGTATGTGTAGAAAGTAAATAAATAAATTGCAGATGCTCCCAAGAAATATGTAAATAATATATTCTATAAAGTGTCATAATCTGAGCATCATTTGGTATAAACTCCAAGACAAAGTTGTTAAATAATTTGTAAGTTGATGCTTATATCTTAATGAGTCAACTCAAAATAAGAAAACAGATAATTTTTCTTTATACTTTTCCTTTCGGTAACAGAATTAGAACTTAATTCCCAGAAATCATATTTTCTGTTTTATTTTAGTTACAATAAACAATGAAATTATTTTATATAAGGTAATTCCTTTTATTAACTTTTTTAATATCACTAAATAAATGATTTTTAATATTAATGAGGTAGATTCTGTAGTAAAAATACGATATGAAAAATTAGGCAATACTTAAACCTGAAACTCCATGGATAAAATACTGTGGGATTATAAGATTAAATTCATTGATAAAAATTCAAGTAGAAGATTAAAGTATCACATTCTTTACAGAAGCTGAAATAGAGCATGAGTTATTTAAAGTTTAATACCTTTTAGGATAAATATGAACAACCGTTCAGTCAATCAATAAAACTATAATTATAATGAAGTTGCAATGGCAATCATTAACCCTTTAAAATTGATGTTTATTAGCGTAAATACAATATCTGCTTGACATCAAATTAGCAATATTACCTAAAAATAATGAGAAAGAGCTGAGGACTTTCATGATGAAAGCCATTAGTGAGCAGGCTATCATAAATGAGTTTTATTTCTACAGAGAGGAAACTTAAGAAGAAAATTTTAATAAGCATATGAAAGATTTATAAATGAATTTAAATGATACAAACTACAATTTCAATTATACTGTCCTCACTTATCTATAATTAAAAGTTATTTTTAAATTTATACAATAACAGCTACTAGGAAAACAAGGCAATTAATTGTAATGAAGATGAGTAAACAATTAAAATGATGGCAAAAACATATAAGATTAGTCAAATCAGCATTTGTATGGGGAGGATGTCATCATTAGCGATGAAGTAGAGGACATAAATGTGGGTAATGAAGTTGAGATGGAAAAAGACATTAACTTAAGAGTCGCTTTATAATCTAAATTTTAAGGATAATTGGAGAGTACTTTAAATCAACAATGTTACTTAGTTATCTATTAGCATTATTATTATTAAATATTTATATAAATGAGTTTAAACATTAAGCTATTATTGAATCCAAGAAATTGAAGTTTACTTAAATCATGAGTCATAAATGTTCACTTGAGCAAGATGCTATTTGAATCTCTCCATTAATAAGCTCAACAAAAGTTATTTCATACTTAATAATAACAATTAAATTTAGACACCCTTAACTTACAATTAAGATGAAACTACTTGACACTATATATTTAATATGTATATTTCAATTCATTTAAATAATAAACATTTGTAATAATACAAATAGGGAAATTTATGAAAGTAGGGAATATTTATATATATTGAATATCAACAGTAATAAATCATTTATCATAAAATAGAAAAAAAAAGGAAGAAATAGTAGACAAAATAATGAAAGGACTTGTTAAAGCCATATTTTCAAGTAATTGTAACTCATTTACCTAATCTTATAAAATTCCTTAAAAATAATAAATATGTCTATTTTATGTTATTAAATAATTTAAGTTAAAAATAACATAGAATATCACATCAATATTATGAATCTTGTTTCAGTTTAAGCCCTCATAATAGGCTCCTAATCAAGAGTCGAGCAGCCATTCGTTTTCAGAGTTAGAGAGTTTTTAAGTGAAAAGATAATTGTCAAAAAGGCATAAATTGCCAATGAGTATAACCATGGAGGCAGGGACTATGGCATCTAAGTAGTTGATAGTATCCATTGCAATTTGGTTATCGTAAATGCTGATTTAGCAAGAATTATTGAAAAGAAGGAAGCAATGGTAATTACTATACATTATTGGAAAAAATAGTTAAAAATGCTCAACAAGCAAGAGTGGAGATCATAAGATGATAAATTCCTTGGTATTATTATATTTTTACTTTATAAATTACACAATATGATAAAGGTGGTCATAATGCTCCCCTAGATCTACTCGAAGAAGCAATGAAAATTTATTAACCACATAAAATAGAGATTAATACATATATATATATTGTTTATCAGTAAGTATCTCTCTGTTTTTATTAAAAAAATGTTTCAATGCAACAAGAATTTCTCTAGTATAATGAAGAATAATATTAATAATTAAAGTAATGATATACCACTTATGTATTTGAGAACCTAAGATTTAGCATATTCATGGCGTTTTCTTAAATAAGTGCTATGATGCAACACTATTTGTCTGAGTTTTACTTTCAATTCTTTTCTAGAATATTCTATTTGCTCATCAACAACTTATTCCCAGTATATTTGAATCCATTTATTCACACCTCAGTCTGTCAAGCAACTTGAAGATGATGATCAGAGATCCATTGAAATGTTTTCATTGCACAGAACAATCGATGTTAAATTAAAGAGAAGTAAAGAAAACTGCTTTTTAGCGGCAAAAATTTGTCATTCCATGAGTTATATTGATTTTAAAGAGAGTTTATTCAATTGGAAACACCTAAGAATATAGATTTTGATGCTGGCTATTTCAAGGCACTCAAAGCCGAAAATATTGGCTAATCTAGGTGAGCTTTAAATTAAGATGATTTCAAGCCATATGAGTTTTAGTAGAAATAAAACTAAGCAAAAACAATATATATTGCTACAGTTATTGATGTCATTAGAAGAGTAGTTTAGATTAACACCAGTGGTTCATTGATAAATCATGAGAAAATCATGATTTAAATCTAATTAGAGTCTTTTTCAATATCTTCAAAGCTCTACTGTTTAATTAGAAACCTGTTAGAGACTCATGTCCATATGCTTAAGACAGCAAAGTAGCAATACTTATAGATATTATGTCAAGCAAGTTAAGTAGATTTTATTTAATCTGATTCATATTAATTTGTATAATTTTACAATTATTTAATGAAATAAAATATATAAAATGATATAAAACATTTCTGAATAACTAATGTATATATATTAAAATTGTTTTAACAAGTAAATTACTTAAAGTATGTGAAAAATAGGCAAAATAAAAATCAAAGCAAAACCAATTTAATTATGAATGTGAAATCAGTGTATATAAATTATTTGTCTTTAAATCATCAACATAGTTTAGCATAATTCTGAATATTTTAAGCATTTTTTGTATATTCTAAGACTTCTCCTTGAGGTTAACTGCAATATCCTTTTTCTATTGGATTGGCTTGTCAGCTTAGTTCTACAATCTCCTTTGCTTCTTTGTCATCTAAATCTTTCTGAGCACCCTCTCTGTTTCCTGCGACTCCTGTATTGCTGAACTCTCCACTGTATTACTTCTCTCTAATCTATCTATTTGTGGTCTATTTCAAAGGCATCTGTCATCTTTGTCTTGTCATAGGAAGCCATCTCAGCTATATCTGCATCCTCCTCTGTCATTGTCATTATCATTGTCATTGTCATTGTCATAGTCATCGTCTCTTCTCTCGCACTATTCGGGCTCTCCATTCTCAAAAACGCCTCATTGACGAGTTTCTCTACTCCTCCTTGACTTACATATCACCTGGAGGCTAGTCTAAACATTGGGCATCTTAGGCATTTTTGAACTTTATGTGTTACAAACGAAGGTAGGAGCGATCAATCGAATGGAGGGGCGGCCAGTAATACCACGCAATTCTCCATTTTCTAATCTGCGGAGATGGAGTCTCCGACTTAGACAAGCGTCTTAAACCGCGAGATAAGTGAGAATTTTAATTTTCGGGGACCACCCTATGCTAATAGCGAGCGCTCTGAGGCACATTTCTTTTTCTCAAACTCCGTGTATACTCTATTTAATTCAGTCAAACCTGTGAATCTGTTTAACCTGCTGCCCTTTCTTATCTGTCCTGCGCATTTTCCTTTTTCTTACTCTGTACGGCGCCAGGGCGGATTCTCGAGCTATCTAAAGGGGTTCAAAAGAGATGGAGTTCGTTTACCAATATGAGATAGAGGAATCTTAGAGCAGTTTACCATGCGAGCTGCATTAGCGTCTCAACCAATGGGGTTCTATCCACTCTGGCATTTCAGAGCTCCACTACGACTTCTTCGCACTTGTGGGAACAAGCTCAGATACCAAGAGAGTAGAGATTAATTCATGTTTAACAAGCAGCGAATACAAGATTTTCTATCAGTATTACTCTTTCAGTCCTTGCGTCTATACCAATAGTCTCAGCACAAACGAAGTTTCCACATCAAGCTCTTCTAGCAAACATTGCACCAAGGATTACTTGACATACGCTAGCATCAACATCCCAACTGCTCAAAGAGTCTAAAGTATTGTCGGTATTGCAGGAGATAGTCACATGATTTTTGGATCATACAAAGCCACTAGTGTTCTATGTCAGCCTTGTGATGTTTACGCTTGCAATGGTGTTACAGTAAATGGAAAATGCGTCTATGTTTCAACCTTATTCTCCTCATTTTCTTGCTGCCAGTTAAAGCCCCAGTAGAAGTGCCTTGATGGCTTGCAGCTGAAAAGAAGATGCTTAGACAAGCCACATCAGTTCATGTCACTAGAGTTAGGGAGCCTGAGATAAGGCAGTCACCATTAATGACAGTGAGGCTTAATGTTCTTATTCATTATCGTTTATTGATATGACGGGGTTAATTAGTTTATGTTTTATTAAAAGTATCTATTTTCACTGATAATTGTTTTAGTAATTTGTAAACTTAATCTGATTATAACAAACATTTATTGTATTAATAAAGATTTAATGCTATCTTTTTCAACCTTTTTGTCAGCTTTTCAATTCATTTAATGGGATTTTATTTATTCTTAAAATTCCTAGGTTTAATAAGTTATAAAAACCACAAAAATTATGGAAATTTATTCATAGTTTAAAATAGTAATTGATTAATTTTAATTTAGATTGTCAGTTCAATCTGCATTTGCTGTACTTCATTTGTGATTACGGGATAATTAAAATACATTCCAAACATCTTCACTATAGTTATAATCTTTATTTAATACCATATTATATATATTCATTATTTATTATAAACCCCTGCAGCCAATTAAACAAGTTTTTTTAATTTAATTAAAAATATTATTTGAATGTGATTAATAGCATTAAATGGAGTTATAAAACCAGTTTACAAATAAAATTGACATTAACAACTGATAATTTCATTAATTGTTGTATTATGTTGTTGTTCCTTGTTTGATTTTCAATAGTTTATGATTAATTTAATATTATCTATTATTCTATTTATAATATAATTTAATTATTAAAATTTAAAATATAACTAAACTATATCAATTCTAATTATTTAATTCTTTTAATTTATATTTAATATTTTTATATTTAATTATAATTTGTTTAATAATAAAGTTCATCTAAACTGTGAATGAAAGAAACATGGATTTCGTAACTGTAACTCTAGATGAAATAAACAAAAATGTATAATGTACACTTTTTGAAAAGAGACTTTTGAAGTCTAATGTCACCAAGAGTGGAGATAATGCAAGTAAATTCTATGAAAATCTCTTGGCTAGTGCGAAGAAAGCAGTTGATGCAAGACAAGCACTTATTTAAAAATAAATAATTCAATACAGATGCTTCTATTTATTAATTAAGGGGCGGGAATAACTAAATTAATGCTTTAGTGAAACAGTGTATTCTTGCATTATAACACATTATAGTACGTTTCATTCAATTAATTATACTATCCTTAGAATTACGATTAAAATAACTATATTTACATTAATTATTTAGTGAGTAAATCGTTAAATAGATGGACTCAGCAAATCAGTGTTTTAAATTAATCTTGACAACAAATTGCATAGCAGATTAGTCAGCATCTCAATCCACTTTGCAAAGCAAAGAGTTAGTAATTCCTCCATGTAGTGCTCAAGAGCCCCTTAACTACAATTAAATACCAATATTCCACTTGGGTATTGAGAGTAGCAGAGAGTTTTAACATTCAACGTTTATATTATAATATAATAATTAAAATATCTAAAATAACAGGCAGAGTGTAACACAGCAACTTCATTTAGCAAATATAATCATCATGATGATTCAATATCACTCACCAAACTCTTCCAATGAGATAAATCATGAAAGCAAGCAATTAAAATCATATGAAACATGTCTCCTCTTGGGTAGTAATTTAAAGATAACGTGGTAAAATCAAATTGACAGTGATGGAGATGGCACTATGAGTAGGAGTTATTACAGTCTATAAAAGCCAGGTCAATTAGAAAAGTAAGTTCTTTATAGACTTTTTAAAAATTTAAACTAAATTCTATAAGTAAGTTCCCCTTCTTCTAGAAAGTTAGCCTTCCGTGAAATTCTTATATAGTATATATATTTTAGTTTGTAAGAATCCATATTGGCCTACCATTATTCTTTTAGGATCTTAAAGTTTGATTTGTTATACCTAGAGTAGAAAGTTTAATTGCGATAGTAGGTAAATAACTTAGATGAGATGTATTTTGGAGATAATAATTTAAAGGGTAAGTTTAAGAAAATTTAAATAGTAATAAGAACAAATTTAAGCATTAATTATGCTAGAGGTGACTACATGGTAAATGGGCCACATAATGAGGAAATTATCTTGGATCCATCGTTAAAACAATATGATAAATCATTAAAAATATAAGTTCTATCAATAAAACTGTAAATAAAAACATTATTTCTCACACAAAATTGAATAGCAATAATTTCTTGGATAAAAACTAATACTGTCATAATTAAAGGTATTACTATGCTTATATAAAATATAACTTTTCTGTGTGGTTGGTTATATTTTATAGTAAGAGTGAAACTTTTATTTAATATTAATTAGTGGTTGAATTTACTAACATTAATTTTAAGATTTGTATTAGTTAATCAGATAAAGGATTTATTTAATAAGTACTTCTTTTAAAGTTAATATCGCTTTATAAACCAGTTTTTTTGCGGCTAACTCCAGTATGATTATGAATAAAGTAAAAAGCTATGTGAATATGCTCTATATTTTCTCGTGTCCCTTCCTCCTCAAAATTAAGATAAAAGTGTGTTAGACACATGTGAATTACAAAAAATTAAAGCATCATGAGAAAATAACTAGCTTCAATAATTAATAAGACTATAAGCTCATTATGTCATTTTCTTAGATTAAACTTCAAGATCACTCATCAAAGCATAGAGCGGGGAGGATTAAGGTGAGATTGAGAGAAAAACAGAGACAATTAATTATAAAATTAATACATGTAGATATACAAATAAAAGAGTAATTATTTTTATTATAAGGAAGTTGCTTTTAAATTCATTCTCAAATTAATTAATGTATTTATATTATTATTAATTATTTAATAGCTTTTAATTAATTAAAAAGAATACTAATTGTATAGATGTTTATTTATAGAAAGGGCCTTAATAAAAAAACTAAAGCTACCAAATTTAATGTGATCTTTTATAATATTACTGGCCTGAATTAAGTTTAATCCTAACAGCTATAAATGGAAACCTCTTTGTAAAAAGCCTACCAATGCAGTGTTAAGTGCTACACCTTTATATTGGGTCGCCTCAAGTGTCGCCATCACACAACCATTACTAGTAACAGAGTCCCTAACAAGCAGCAGTTTATTGTGAGAGGATGTTGTAGTCATGGACATAGTTGCCTTTCACTGTAACATCACTACAAAATTCAACATCACAAGGCTTCCATAAGGCATCAGTGGCTTTGTAGGGTTTAAAAAAAGGTGAACATTGCTTGTAAGACCAACACCATTTGCTATTCTTTCAGCAGTTGAAAGATTCGTGTTAGCCTAAATCAGACAGTCTCCAGAGTATTGATAGTCTAAGTAGAATGATGTATGTGTAGCGTTTTAGCAGAGACTGCCATCTAAAATGCATGGACATGAGGATTAATATTTCAAAGATCTTGAAAACCCTAAAGCTTTATTCAACTTCGACTCTCTTTGTCTAGAGCTTGGTTTAATTGGTGCCAAAAGTTCATATAAGAGAACATAAGCACCAGAGTAGATGGGAACCCAATTAATTTATATTACAAATTGCATAGAACAGGCGTGAGAGAGCTTCAGGAATCCCTCATCTCTCTAATGGAAAGTGGCAAATATTAGTCGCATGTATATTTCAAACTAATAGGAATACTTAATGATAATTAGTCTGCAAACATAGAGAAAGAGAACTTGTCATTAGAAGAAAGAGCCTGCTGCATAAAATTATTCATGTGTTTTGCTGCTAGAATAGAGTGTAATATCAGACAATGATAATGCCTCCTAGCAAATCAGCATCTGATGAGCTAGGAATAAAGATCATAGATTAACTCGGTAACTGGGATAGATGATTGAGTCGGAGATTCAATCTATCAGATTCATTACATGGAGAATCGCATGGTACCACTGGTAGTGCCCATTTGAAGGCTCTCCCCTTAATTCGTTTGCATAACCGAAAGTCTAAAAATGCATGATTTTTCAATGTATGTATTTTGACCATATTTCTAAAGAGGCCATTAAATTACTCATGAAGGCAAGATAACAGATAGGGGCCTGGAAACAGATGCTGAGGCTTTACTATGGCTTTCTATTCTTCATTCTTAAGAATCCCTTTTTGAGAAGCTGCATATATGTCAACATTCTGACATCGAAATGCTTAAGTGTAGCATATGGTTTGTGTTGAAGAGCCACGATTAAGATCGATTTCCTCATACTGAATGTGCTAAGCTAGCAAATTGAAGAAAACCAGTGCCATGAATCTTACGAGGACTTGCAGTCTTTTCAAATTAGATTTAGTAATGGTAGAAATTACAGTGGATCTCTTTCGCTATTAGTCTCTGTACTTTCACTCTTCAGCATCCTGTATTACCTGTTGAATTTGCCAGTTAAGTTGTCTAATTTAGTAATGAAATATGTTATCTCTCCTATTTCTATTGATTATTGGGTTTTGTTTATGTATTTATTTTTCATTTCTCCTAAATTTTAAATTCTTTTATATATAAGTAAATGAGATAGGAAAATAGTAAATGAGATAGTAGAGGTTATGAGAAGAGAAATTTTTATGATTGGATATGTAATTAATATATAGGTAATAAATTTATTGTAGAGTAGGTGTAACTTTTCTTAAACTATGCAAATGTTCTTAATAACTACAGATTAAAATAATTCATCAACTTCATAGATACTATTATTTAAATATGAAACATATAAATAAACTCATTATACCCCGGTTTAAAGACCAAATAAGAGGTTGAGAAGCTTAAACAGTAAATTTAATTTATTTTTAAGATAATCTTAATGAAAGTATAAGGTATAGGAACTTATAAACTTTCAATAAACTGAAGTAAAACTCAAGTTTATTAAGCAGATGGGCTTAACAGTTACAACTTGAGTCATTAAATTAATCTGAGCTAAATAAATCTAAATAGATAATTTTAGAGAGATATATTGTCAAAGAGGATGTAAGATGGTTAACATGGATGAGCGATGAATCATCAAAGAAGAGATTTTTAAGCGTTATTTACTTGATTCAATATCAGTATAAATATCAATATATTATATAAATTAAAAATAATTTAAAAGTATTTGAGTCATGATTTCTTAACTTACTTTAATTTTATAGTCATTCAGTATAATTGAGATTGTAAATTAGCAAAAACATCTAAGTAAATTCTCAATCTTAAATTAGTAAATAAAGTAAGTATATTTAATAATTAAATATCAAATTACTAATGCTAATTATATGCTTTTTACATTTGATAATTAATGAATTGTAATATTTTACTAGTTTATGAATGCAAGTTATTCAAACTGCTCTTAATTAGCTATCTAAAATAGCTTATTATAGTTATTTTTTCATATAAATTTAATTATATTCTTTAAGAAATCAAATTATTATTGAGTACTTACCACACTTGAATTAATAAAACGTACTGTTTTGGAAATATCAATAATATAAAGATATAAAATGGCCATTAAATAATTAATTTCAAGAGGTATCTGCAACATAAACAATAATCTACTCACATTTTCATTTGTTTTCATAAATAAAGAGATCTAATTTCCATTTATAGGGCAATTATACTATTATTTATATCAGTTATATTCATGGCAGTTATTTTTTTCTTTATTAAAATTGAAGTTTAAAATATTTTCTCAAAGCAAACAATACCAATCAGAGTTCTCAATGACGCTGTTGTTAATCCAAAGAAAGCAAGGGATTTTGAAACTTTGGTCATGAAAAGACCAAATTGGATAAATGAAGTTGATTTTGTATATAACTTCTATGATATTGTCTTTTGTAGGTTAAAAATTCAAAATTAGATTCGACCGAAATACTACTACAATAGAATTTTATATAATATGTGTAAAGCATTTTAACTAATGATATAAAAATCAACCATTTAAAGCTTATAGATCTTTAAATGAAGCATTTTCATATGCTAAGTAGTATTTATTGTAATGAGATTTTGTTTTTAAGCCTTACTTTGGAGATTAATGTAGTTCATTCTTTAAATCAATCGCACTTATATATAAAAGGAATTTTGCATTGATGTTAATTATGAGAATTTTAGCTGAGGTGGGCATAATCAAAAGCAAAGCTAAATTTATTATTGAGGAATTTAAAAATATAGTCTTGATATTTGGGAATAAGAGAGTTAAATCCGCTGCAAGCAAGAGGAAATCACTTTAAGTAAAACAAAATAATACAAATGTAAATGATAATAATAATAATAATATTTAGCTCACAACTAGGTCTCAAGGACTTATGATCTTATAATTAATGATAAGGATCAAGTCTTTTTGTTGATGATGATAATAAGTAATTAATCAATATGGTTCAAATAGGAGGCCATTTCGTGTTGTCTCAGTATTTTGCTTCTTCTAAGTAATTCGTCTGTAATAAGCGTCATAGGAGGAGAGGGGAAAGCTGATGAAATATCTATAAATTAAATACTTGTGTATTATCTACTCTTTATGTCAATGAGTAATTGAGCTGTATTTTAGCCGATCTATTTGCCGGGCCTAAAGCCTATCTAGAATGCTGATACTGTATTCCACAAGTGGGTTGAATATATCCGCATTAATGCCGCTTCCCTCATATTTCTTAATGCTGCTGACATTGAATCTATCTTGTTTTATTTTACTAATGGGGTATTAGAGTCTGTTTTGGATAGTAGCATTAGGTTACTGTCTTTGATGTGTGATGGATAATATTGATCGCCGTTCGCCGTTTATCCGATCTTCAATATATTTCATGAAGGGGAGTGCATTTAAACCTCTACGGAGGCAGGTATCACTGATATTATTAAAGTCTAAAGCCTTATCTGTAGGGAGTTTCCAAGTATGTCAGTGAGCAGTTTGTGTCTGAAGGTGTAGTTCCAGTATACTGTTCCCATCTAAAATTAAGTGAATTCTGATCAAATGACAGATTTCTGATCGGGTTGTAGTATAGACTAGTACTAAATATTGTCCTTGACTTTTTGAGGTGATTCATGATAATTTATATCTTAAACATTTCTGACGATTTTTACTTGCTTCTTGCCAATTCTTCTTTGAATGGCTTTGTTAGCTTCTTGAGTTTTCCTTAAACTCATAGTAATTTGATGTTGTCTACCGCTGTGAGGAAGGTTGATTTCAATTGTGTTGGTTGGAAGCTCTGAGGTTTGATTTGCTTACCACCAAACCAGAGTAGTTCATCAGCCATGTACTTGTTGGCTTGAGCTTGGAAACTCTAGTCTCTAAGGGAACCTCTACAGAAAATTCAAGCTCTTTAAAGATCATTTGGTGATCTGAGGGAGAGTGCTTAGAAGAATTATTGATAGTGGGTAGTTTAGAGTGTATGAAGTCTATAACAGAGGATGAGTTGACATCTATCTTTGTTTTTTAGTAGGTTTGAGGTAGGGTGTAAGAGATGTGATTAAGGTCACCCAGTATAAAATAGGAGGGGTCCAAAAATGTAGATTGGATTTCGTCCTCAAACACTTGCTTATATTTCATAAGATGTGAGGAGATGTATAGGTTAGAAACGTTAGATCAAGATCTGTAAGGTGTAAGTCTAATGATAGTGGTTGTGATTCTAATAAGGAAACTCTTGAGAGTCCCTTGATAATTACTGTACAAGTTCCATGAATTACATCATTGATCTTAGTGTCTGCGGTGAAACAATCGTAGTCATCTAGCCATATTTTTTATTATCGCGCTTCTTACATTGTCACGATGTGTGGCTTGTAAGACTGGATCTCTTAGACCAGATAGCTAAGAGACTCGTACTATGAGGACTTCATGTTTCAGTTGATAATTCTAAGTGCCTAGATTTTCATCTGGTTTACAAGCTTAATTCGTAAATTAAATTTAGATTTAATTTAGACTTAATATAAATGATTAATATAACTGATGCCTCAAGATTCTTTATCAAAGGCAAATATAAGAATTAATATGATAGGACTGAGAATTTTATGGGAAGATTTGATTGCTTATAATTTGATAATTCAAAATCAAGAAAAGCTCTATAAGTATAGCTAAGTTTATGTTAGATGACAACTGGGATAGACCATAGTTACCAAGAGGAGTACGTATTTACAATTATGAAATAGAATTCATTGAATTTGGAGACTCAGTCACTAAATCAACACCATAATTACTCTGGATAGAATCAACTGCGAAAGAATGCTGGCTTATCTTAATAAGTGTATCCAAGAATTGATATCTAAATTTTAGTGAGGAAGCATCAAATTTTATATAATAATAATAAATCATAAGATATAAAATGTGGCTAAAGCCTTGGTTGAGGATCAACAAAGTGACAGATTTAAAACTTTATTTTAAAAAAAGATGAAACTTACTGGATTAAATGCATCAGCAGAACGCATATTCAAATGAATTTGGCACAACTACAAAAGCTCGTTGAAGATAATGATGATTATCCAAAGGAATTAATGAATAGTTAGTCAATAAGGAGGAGGTTGCTACAGAATAAGATTTATTAATATAAGTAGTTGCTGATGATAAAGATAATTGATGAAATAGCTTACTTTTAGCAAAGTCTATTCGCTATTCATGACTGTAAATACTGTTAAAACATATAATTACTGTTGCTTTAGCAGCTTATTTTTAAGCTTATAAAGTTATCTACTTTTAATCTTCCTTTTATTATATTACTTCTAAGCTTCAGCTTCTTATCTATTCTTGATCAGTTTCTCTTCTTATTGCTACTCTTACATCATATCCTGCTTCTTTTTATCATTTTGCTGACTTCTTGCTGCCTTCCTCCTTTTTCCCTAATTACAGTGTATCATTGTGCATCCATTGCCTCAAATTTGCTATTGTATTTTCATTTTCAGCTTCTCCATCAGGCATTATATAAACATAAAATACTGTTGGTTTAATCACCAGTGTTAATTTCTGTAAAGCATTAAATAATAATAATATAAAATACTGATTCAATGCTACAGGCAACTGTTGCTAGATTAAGCTTACATATAATATAATAGGTTTTCATCGACTTTGAACAGTCAAGAACTATTTATACCAACCTGATCTCACACAATAATCTTTCAGTGTGAGTAATAAGCTATGCTAGGATGTTCCCCTTGATGCCTTTTTCATGGTCGGCTTTGGAACACATTTCGATAAAATTGAAGAGACCATATACAAATCGAATGGCTTATACTGTTACAATAAAGAAATCAAATAGATATAATGAGAGTAATTCATGTAATGACTTTCAAATATTCTTCTTAGCTAGTTAAACAATTACAATAAAGCATTTAATAAAACAGTGTGTTCATGTAAATCTTTATAGTAATAATTTATAGTTATTTATACTAAATAGATATAAAAAAGTGAGGGGGGGGGAAGTTAAGTGGATTACCAAAAGTAGTTACCCATTTTGAATTTATTATTTTTTATTATATTCCTTTTTTATAATATAATAACATAGACTAATTAAATATTTTATAGATATTTAATTTAGTCATGAAACTATTTGAGAAAATGATGGTAGAGATAAAGACAAAGAGTAACAGTATGAAGAAAAATTCTAGCAGAAATAAATAACTTCAAAGTCTTCTTTATATTTAATATTTAATATATAAATTGGGCTATGAGGTAGTATCCTCCACCCCTAATGTATACTTTTCTTTTTGTACTCTGATAGAGTTTTTGACGCTGAGTAATTGGAGTAGAGTATGAATAATGCAATAAAAAGCCCAAAACCCCTTCAGTAGTTTGATTGAGTTTTTGATTGATGAAAGTAGACTAATTAACTTATGTTTTATTAGGGTTTTAATAGGGTTTATGTAGGGGTTTGGGTTATAGTTTAATGTAAATTAGTGTGTAATGCAAGTGTTTTATTTTTATTATTCACTCAAACAATACTTTGGCATCATGAGACAGCTTCCTAAACTTTATTTCTCCTATCCAACTTACAATTTAGTCTATTGTATGGTCAGTTCTGTGATTAGGCTTAATAATTATCTACTCAGCCATGTCTTTCATTCTACCTTTTATCTTATTATAGTCTAGATATTGCTGTATTCTCTTTTTTGAATCTTTCTCTCTTTTGCAGCTATAGTAATCATTTCTTGCCATATCGCATTCACAAATAATATCTGCTAGAGCCCATATATCCCACTTAAT
>ARYC01006181.1:0-25444 GCA_000711775.1 Oxytricha trifallax
AATAATTAATGCAATCAAAACCCCAAAACCCTTTCAGTAGATTGATTGAATTTTTGATTGATAAAAGTAGACTATTAAGGCATACTTTATTAGGGTTTTAATAGGGTTTAAGTTGGGGTTTAATGTTTAAATATTAGTATTTTAAGTGAGTATAACAAGCTAGTTTTTAAAATATTTCACACAAATATAAGCTTAGAGTCATGTTGCAGTTCTCTGAATTTTATCTTTCTAAGTTGATGTTTGATTGTTTCTATAGTTTGTTAATTCTCTTAGCTTTGCTTGATAATAGTTGAGTATGCAAGTTCTCTGAGACCTCCATTTATTTTTTTTTATCGAGATGTTGTTTGATTCTCTGCTTAGAATCTCTCTCACTCATGCAGCTAAAGTAATCGTTTCTTGGCATGTCGCTCTCAATTATTATTAGTGCTAGAGACCAGATATCCCATTAAGTGTCTCCATCTCTCCAATATTCTCTCTCTGGAAAATATCCAGGAGTGCCGTATAGATTTCCTTATGCAGAGGCTTGCACTCTTTGAGCTCTGTTGAAGTCAATAATATAAACTCTAAGAGGCTGAAAGTTCATCATGATGTTCTCTGGCTTTAAGTCTCTATGAACATAACCAAGCTTGTGAAGCTCATCAATAACCTCAACTATCTGCTATACTATCTAGCTAACTTATCTCTGACTCTATTGTCAGATAAGAATTCTCTGTAATTCATTTCAAGTAAAGGAAGCCTGAAGGCTACATGATCTTTACCAAGTAAAATAGCATCAAGCTAGGATGATATGCCTGCACTCACTTAACTTTGCCTTTAAAGAAAATAATACTCATTAGCAAATTCGATTTGGAACTTGTCATCAGCAAGGAAGTAATTGAAAGGATATATCTTGTAAGCATATTAGTCATCAAATGACTCTCTTCTCTATTTTATCTTCAAGAGTGAGGTAGCTTTCTAGACAAGAATCTAAGTCAATAATTTTTAATAAGAGAATCTTAATTGCCTCTAATTCAACCATGATTTTATTGATCTCAGAGACTGGAAAGTTCTTGACTGCTTTCTTCATTTTAACTTACTTCAAGACTTCAAATCTAAGAGAATCCACTGGATTTCTTAATCTTCTCTTTTAGAGGAATCTATTCCCTGTAGGTTCATGAATAAAGAAAACTTTAATTGTGCTTTTTATTTAAGAGCACTTTCAGGTCTCTAGTATGAGAATATGGCTTCTCACAGAATCACAGACATACTTCCCATCTTTCTTTTAATGCTTAAAATATAACCTTGGCATATCGTTGTGTATATCTCTCAAGTGTCTCTTATAAATTGACTTGAAGGGAAAACTTTATTGCATTCTTTGCATTAATAGTCAACTTTGGCTCGTATTTATTAATGCTCTATGGCGGGTTGTTGAACCTCCTCCTCAATTTACACAGCTTCTATGATAACCTCCAACTTAACTTATATTTAAATCTCAAAGCTAGACTGGTCATAGTTGTCATAAGTAGGCTCCCACTGAGAACAAGCGTCTCTGGTCTCTACTTTTCTTGGTTGCTGAAATGATAACTTTTATTGACATGATCCAAGTAATGCTGCTCTTCTCAAAAGGTTAGCGCTCATTTTAGTTTTCTGATATATTTTATTATAATAATGATAAAATCTACCAAGATAAACTAATATAGTAGAGTATAAGACACTCTGGTAGATTCTTTGCTGAGAGCTAAGAAAATTAACTAACCATAAAAGACTGTAAGTTGACATATTTTATGAGAATTTTATACATTTTAGTAAATTAAATACTCCTAATGAAGTTTTGTTTCTCTAGGAGGTCCTCCAAATAAAGTTTGAACTTAATTTGGAGGTTAAAAAGCTTTTTAGTAACACTTTGAGGCATTATAGCTTGAAAAAAATTTATCGATTTATCATAAAATTAAAAATATATATAGATAATTTATGAGAATTTTTTGGTGATGTTTTCCTCCAACAACTTTCACTTCTTAACTTCAAATTTCATTTCTACTGAACCTTGAAGTCTATTTAAAATTGAATTAAGATTTAATAAAGTGAATAATAAATTATTTTATGAATAATATAGTTTTGTCACTCCAAATAATATAATAAGTTCTATCAAAGTTTCAGTAGAAATGAAATTTTAAGTTAAGAAATGAATGTTGGTGGAGGAAAACATCACCAAAAAATTATCATAAATTATCTATATATATATTTTTAATTTTATGATAAATCGATAAATTTAGCTACAATGCCTCAAAGTGTTACTAAAAAGCTTTTTAATTATTAAATTCGTGATTTTCGACAAAAATTTGGTTAGAAATGTAATTTCATTTTTTATATTTACTATAATAAAGTGGGGGGTGTGAGACAGGTACCACCCATCCGTTTAAATCTAAAACTTATTTATAAACACAAAATCTCCCTTCTCTTGCGCATACTTTAGCTTTATCATCGCTGACTCTCTTAGCAGCACTTTTAATAAAAACGACTGTATCTATCTTCAAATCATGCATCAAATGATAGAGTAGAAGTTTCTTGTAGTGGCCTTTCAATAACCCCCAATATAATTCAATACCATTAAACTAAGGGCTGTAAGGAACATTAAATACAGGTTTTATGTTTAGCCTTTAATATTCCTTCCTTGAGTCTTTAGTTTTATGAACTGACAAGTTATCAACGAATAGAATAATCTCTTAGTCGGCATAATTATCTCTGAGTTATTGCAAGAACTTAATATATTATTCAGTCTTTATAGAACGAGGGTTAATAACATAAGTTTCGAGGCCACTATCTTCACTTATTCCACCAAGAAAAGCATGAGTTTACAACTTAACCTTTTAATCATATACTTCTATGTTGCTGTACCTCTTGTACCAAGACCTTGATATAAAGGTATTGAATGTAAATACTGCCTCGTCAGCGTGTATGAACTTTATATTATTAGTAATAGCCTTCTGCATTTAATTTAATATATAATTTAAATTATCCTTATAAAATGGTACATTAAAGTCAATCACTTTCTTAATGCGATTGACTGTCTTGAAAGATATTCCGTTCTTTTTATATATGTTGGCTAAAGACTAAGCAGAGATATGAAGCTCAGGAAATTGGCGATGAAACATCACAGCTATCTAAGCAAGAGAGAAATGAGCCCAGTATTTAAGAGTCTTATCATTAATTAGATAATCGATATGATGCTCTACTCCTTATTCTTTTACGGCAATGCCTCAGGATTCCAAAAAATTTAAAAATTGATAAAGAAGAAATCTAAAAATATCCCACAACCAAGGTCTCAACTAAATCTGACATAAGTTTAAGCATTACTCAATATTCTTATGTAAATTATTATAAATCCATAGGAATATTTTGATTATATATTTAGGGAGGAGAGATTACCTACAAAAATTTAAATGTAAATAGAGTGATGATAAAATTTATTTTGCCTTAAAGCTTATAAATCATATTAATAAAAAAAAGCAAAATTTTAAAATCTTAAATTAGATTAAAATTAAGATGCTGTTTATATTAAAATAATGATAAATTATATTAAAGAAACAAGCGAAAATACATACATTCTTAGTATTTTAATTAAAATTCGAAGAATTTCTAAATTATTTTTCTAAAAATTAAGAATATTATAAATTTTTCATAAAATACTAGAAATTGGAAAAAATAAAAAAATATATATTTTGATTATGATTTTATACAAAATTATAGCTACTTAAAATTAATATATTTAAAATCAAAATAATTATTATTAAAAAGATTTAAAATATCAACAAAAAATGAATATATAAAATTAAACTAAGAATTATGAAAGTATAACTTGCAATATTAATACTCAAATCTAATATTGTTAAAATAGATAAAAATAGGAAATTTGAGAAATACAAATAAATCTATTAACTACAAGTAATCTTAACAGCCACTTAGTAGAGAAACTGATAGATCAAATTTGGCCCATGTACTCACCGTAATGTTTATATATCTATATGGTTTGCATTCTAAGTGTGTACCGAACTACTTAATCACTGAGATCCAACTTGACCCTTTTGACCCACTTGACCTATTTACTTTAGTAATTTCTTAGTCAAATTTATTCATCAAATATATTATGTATATTATATTATTTAATTAAATATTCTTTTAATGGATCAAAACCTCTTTAAATATCTCTCTCTTTCTTACAAAGTAATAGCAATGTCTCTCCTTAAAACAATGAACTATTGATTGAAGCATTTCTAAGAGTGCTAGTATCCTAAGGGCCAGAAAATTTTCTTGCTATACTGAAATGAATCAAAGACTTGAGTGAACGCATATAGTCTGCCAGCGTTTTCCTAGATCCTCAAAGCAATAAGTAGTATCTTGAAATTGAGTGCTTTCCTTAATCAAAGGGTCTACAAGAATCATTTCAAGAAGGGTGATTGTGCTGACACAAAATTGCTTAAGTTTCTCAATATTCAGATAAATTAACCAAGTATAAAATGTCTGCAGGATCTCATTGCACAAAACCCCTTGGTCACACTCATTGCCGAAGATCAAGAGTTATTCGACTAAACAAAATAAAAGTAAAGCGTGGCGAGTTCAAGAGCCGAGTCCTCGCTTTCTTCGACCAAAACAAAGAAGCAAATGCTAGTTGAGTTAACTGATTTGATTAAAAGTGGTTAAATTTATAGCCTATCGGACTATACTAAGATGGATACTATAGCAACTCGAGCGATGTGATGAAAATCTAGGAAATTGAAAAAAAAATTGAGAGTAATTATGAAGTTGCTGCAAGGATCAGGATTTTTAGAAAATAGACAATCCCAGCTATTGAGTAGCTCTAGAGATTCGCGCTATGATACATTGATAGATTCAATTCGACTGAGGTGGGTGCAATTGGCTAGTTTGCGAGATAGAGATACAGCGATGCGGTTGACACACTGTTTCAGGTAATCGTAAAGAGATAGAATCAAAAGAAATGCAGTGTGTGTCTCTATGGGAAGTCTGATACCGGCATGATAAGTATTATCAAAATGCTTTAGAAAATCATTGTATGCGATGCCCTTTGAGGGCTAATCCCACTTCAAGTTACAGATAATGCCAGAGAGGTTCAAACCATAGATTGTGTTGATGGATGAAATGAATGATGAGCACTTCTTTAGCAAAGAGAGGGTTGCCAAAATGAAAATGCTGCTGGAAGGGTGGACTATCTACAAAGGTAAAGGACGGCGATGTAGCTTTAGAATATCTCGATAGTGTGGCTGTCATTTCTATCAATTCCATGTCGCTAAAGAAGCTAAGAAAGGTTGATAGGGAAGCATTCTAATCGAAATGCCATTTTATAGACCTCAGTGAAGTCTAGAAGAGTGAAACTAATTATTTGACGTTTGATGCAATTAACTTGGAAAATTAATTTATGTCTCTACTTTATGAAGAAGATTCTACTTGTCATAACTTACAAGAACAGATATTTAGCTGACAGGCGAGTGAGATGATAGAAAAAGAAGATAAGTAGAACCATGAATCATTGATTGAAAACCAAGTTTTCTTATAAACTTCATAATATTTACATTGATAATAAACATTAAGCAAATTAATATTTTACATATTATATTTAATTAATAAATTTGACTAAGAATATTCTAAAGTCAAATAGGTCAAGTTGGATCTCAATGATAATTTAGTTTCTGAACACAAATAGAACGCAAACCGTATAGACACATAAACATAATGGTAAGTACATGAAACCAAATTTGATCTATCAGTTACTCTTTTAAATGTCAGTTAAGATTACTTTTAATTAATAGATTTATTTTTATTTCTCAAATTTCCTATTTTTATCTATTTTAACAATATTATATATGAGTATTAATTTTTAATTAGAAATTGATTTTCTTAACACTCATTATGGAGTTATTTATCTTTGATAATATGAATTTTAAACATCACTATTTTCAAGTCATCTTTCTTATCTTTGAATTTTTTTGAAAATTTTGAAATTTATCTAGCTTCATCAGAACTTCATCAACTACTTCATCAACAACTTCTTCTTTAAAAATAAACCCAACAAGTTTGAATAAATTAGAATAGAAAAATTCTAACTGCCACAATTATGGCAATACTTTAGTTTGAACTCGATATAAAAAACATAGGAGATTCTGTGTTAGCAAAAATAAATATTTGAAATTATGATGTATTTTTAATTATTTTTATAGGATACATTTGAATATGGAAAATCAATTTTAAATTAAATTAAAAACTAAGAAAATTTTTGGCAGTTAAAGTTGACCAATTTAAACGATCTTGGGCTCATTCGATAAAGAATTCAAAATTAGATGGACTTTACTATTGGGGGTACTATTTTATCGCATTTCTGGAGCGAGATAACTTGACTTTAATGTGAGGGAATGATTTAATGAATTTAGATAAGTTTAATTAAAGTCAAGTTATCTCGCTCCAGAGATGCGATAAAATAGAACCTCCAATAGTAAAGTCCATCTAATTTTGAATTCTCTATCGAATGAGCCAAGATCGTTTAAATTGGTAAACTTTAACTGTCACAAATTTTCTTAGTTTTTAATTGAATTAAAATTAATTTTCCATATTTAAATGTTTTCCTACAATAATAGATTTCATTATAGAAAAAATATGAAATATAAAAAAATACAGTTAAAATGATTAACTAATAAGAGCTAAAAACAATATGACTCATTCAGCAAGAATTTTGTAAAAACAAAAATCACTTAAACCTAAAATCTCTCCAAATATTCATTCTTCGATCCTATATTTAAACAAACCAATAAATATAGTTATCTCATACATACACCTAATTTAATTCAATTCGTATTTTAACAATCTCGTAAAAGCATTAAGAGTAATGAGTTATTTAACATGAGTTTTGCAAAATTTTTTCTTTATTTAATCAAATCCATTTAAGAGCTATTCTCCTATGCTTTCTCAAAGTAAAAACTAATTGAGTTTTGAGTCTTTGTAGAATTGACGATTCTTTTATTTAATTTGTAATTTTATATCAACGATGATTGCTTCACATAGTCAAAATTAAGGTAAAATTATTGAAGTATAGAATGAAATTTATATTCAAATCAAAATTAATTAACAGATAGATTCATATCTAATTACCGACTGGCATCCAACCAGTTCTTAAGTTATTTTCCCTAGCAAATAACTCTAAATAGTGTTCACCTGGGCAAATTTTTTCAATGATGTGTTTAAACGCCTCTGGTTTTGCTGAATTCTTCCCAGGAATTGTTTCAATGATATCGTCAGCAGTAAAAGAATTCATTACAGGTAGAACATTTCCTTTTAATCCTATGAGTCGAATTTCCTTGATAAGGCGAACGTGATAGATCTTTTTTGTTTTTCTTATATTAACCTTTTTTATCCAGCAAATAGAATCAAATACACTATAAGTATATAAAATTAAAAATATGATTTCCTTGCCTGTAACCTTTTTAGAAGCATGAAAGCAATCTCATCAACATATTTCTGAGCCACTGTCCACATGAAAAGATAGCCTTAATCTTGCAAGTCTTCGATTTCTAGTTCAAATAGACATTTCATAGATAAGGTTTTATAAGGAATAAACTGATTTTCTATCTCAGCTTTAAAATCTATTGGCCAGGTGAAGCTAATTGCCTTTTCTGAAAACTTTTATCCGTATATCTTCTTATAGACACTTGATAAACATTTGTAGAAGCCTTTTTTAGTTAAATCTGCATTAATGGGATTAAGGGGATTTTATTTAATTCTTTTTAATTTTTTTCTCCAAATTTTCATCAAATTTTTCTAGACTGTCTTGATAAGTTTCAAAGATTTTATCATATTGTTATCCTTCTTCATAAATTTATTCTTTAAACTTTAAGAAATCTACTTGGCTTTGTTGCTAAATTTGCTGAATAGTGTCGCTAAGTATTATCTAATGTTCTTAGTATAAATAATTCAAGACTTCTCCACAAGTTCAAGCAGATAATTATAGCATTTGTTTATAATTTATTAATTTTGTGTTATTTATTTTTAATTACTGTCTAAAAGATCATTCTTGTAAATTTAAATTTAATGCTAGTGGTTTTGTTGTGAGAACTCAACAAGATGTACCTAACTATTTGATATAGTTTAAACCTTCTGGGCAATCTTTTTGTTTTAATTGTCAGGTGTGACAAAATTAATTATTATTTTCTCAGCTTTTTTATTTTATTTCTGAAAATATTGACACTTAATTAAATGATTTATCATATGTTATTTAAATTAAAGATGTTTATTAAGTTCACATTAAAAATCTGGCTTCCTTTCTGTCTTGGAATTTATTTATTCTAATTGATTTAGAAATCCAATGTCCTAAAACTTTGAAAGAACTTCATTAAATTATTATTTATCGATTTCCATTTACTCATCACCGCTTTCAAATGAGTCGTCGTAATCTCTAGTTATTAGTTTATTTAATCCCTGCAGTATTAAGTTTTTATTTTAATTGCGTTCTTAGCATCCGGCATCTCAAATTCCAAAATTTTATGGTTCATCTTTTCATAATCTCTGCCCTCAACTGCTTTGAAATCAATGAGAGAAATGTTCTATCTGAGAGAAAAGTTCTGAGTGAAGTTTTTACGTGCCCATTTATATTTCTTGAGAAACATGCTGATTTTAAACCCCTAGATTCATTTAAGACTTGAAATAAGGCGTTAAGAACAAACAGATCAAGTTTAATTGCTAAAATAGAAATTATTAGAACAATATATTTTGATTAAAGATTATTATCTAATCAGAAATTAGAATTTATTCCAGCAATATTAAAGGCATTCGTAGGATCATTAAACTTTAAAAAGTAAACCATCTCTACCAATTAAATTTAATTTTTGGCCATCTCTAAATTTTTTAGCCAACAAGATAACAATGTTTCACCAATCACTACTAGAAAGTATTTTATTCATTATTTTCTTCATTCTATTCAATATTTACCCAGATTTTCAGATTTAAATGAATCAAGGACTTTTAGTTTGTTTAATTGTCTACAATAAAAGCAGAAATATGCCGTTTTACTTCTACTTTCTTTTTTGTCGTAGGATGCTCTGTTTTGTTTTACATCTTAGGCATTTTGTCTCTTCTAATTGTTTGATAGTAAGTTATTATTATTAATTGGCTTGTTTTTTTATTTCTAGAATTTATACTTAAAGTTAGGCTGTAGAACAAAAATTTGAGTATTGAAGGCCTGGGCTCACAGATGACGTCTACAGCTCACAATTTTATATTTTTTGTTAAGTTTAACTTCTTTTTTTTTAAAAATAATTAAATGGTTTTTAAATTACATAATATTAATAAATTCCATTCAAATACTCTTTTCTATAATTTATTTATTTTTAATTTTAGCATGGTATTTCATTCACTAAAATATATTTAAATATTTATCACAATTGAATTATGTTTTTTGATTTTAATTTTAACAATTTTAACAAATACATTTATATATAATTACATGTAGATTAGAATTATATCGAAACAATTGATTGTACATTCAAAAATATAACTGTTTTTAATATATTATATAATTTATATATATTAAATACGGAAAGTATTAAAGGGATGTGCGGTACTTATGGCTTTAATAGCATTCATAATATTTTAAATAACTAATAAAATTTTGAATTAGCTTAATATTGTAGATATACATTCGATTTGAGGATTTGAATTAAAACTATAAAATCTAAATATTAAAATCATGACAGTTATGAGTTCAAAAATTATTTTAAATATATCAGTAAATTGATTCTAAGGTAGATCTCACAAATCTTACTAGACTTTTCTATCACAATATTCCCAAATTATCCCAGGACCATAGAAATGGTAAATTTGAGCTACCTCTCAAAAACAGTTTAATGGGTTTTCCCGACTAGGAGAAGGGCTAAATTCATTTTAGCAATAACTCACATTTCAGATAGTATAATTTTCATAGTGTATGGAGTTATTTTCGAAATATTTAATAAATTATTTTAAATTAATTACCCCAAAATCTATTTAATTTATTAAATTTTAATAGTTTAGAAAAGTTATAGATTTTTTTTAACTTTAATTTAAATCCAGTTAAATTTCTAAATCTATAAGAGTTAGAAATTGTTTAGGGAAATTTACCTTAATATAATCACATTTAATAATAAAATTTATAGGAGGAGATCAATTTCTTCTAGAAATTAACGGGACCATTGATATTCTTTATAGATTATACTTAATTCTTTTAAGAACTTATATATTTAGTTTGAAATAAAACTTATTAATAAAAACTTAATTTATGATAAATGATAAACTCCACCTTCTTTTGTACAGTTAGATAATAAATGTCTAAAGAATTTTATTTGTAAATAATATGAAGAAAAAACAACATTTTATTAAAGACATTAATATTTACCATATCTATAATTAATCATTGCTAAAATATTTATAACTATCGATATTTATAAAAGCAAATTTATATTAGTGACCTCCTAAAAATTTTAATGAGCTCCTGACGTCAACTGTGAGTCCAGGACGTCAATACCCAAATATTTGATTTTAAGTTTACGAATTGTTCACATTAGTTCAAGTAACAAAGTTCATTCACACTTCCAACTTATTTTTAATTAATTATTATATTTTAGTAATTGACTTGATTTAGTACTTGATAGGTTTAACTTTAATTTTCTTTATTACTTTTATTATGAAACTTCTCAAATGGAAAAGTATGATAAGGCCCAAAAAAATATATAAGGCATTTTTTTTTGTCATAACCACCCTCAAATTACATACATAAGAAGATCATTTAAAGAGTTATAAGTCTCAATCATATTTCATCTACTTCACTTACACTTAGTTGCATTAGTATTTTATGAGTAAATTATTGCTGCTTAAACAAAAAGTATTCTATAATTCCAGCTCTTTCTATGTATATATTTTGTTACAATTTTTTTGGCTGATATCAGCTCTCCTTAACGCTGATATCAGGGCTTTTAATTAAATCTACCAAGTAAATGCAGCTGATATTTAAAGTTATTACCAAAAACTTTAATGTAAAGCTCTTATAAATAGATGCCTTGTTTAAAAAGGTCTATATACGTTAGTGTGCTGATCTTTATATAATTTTTATATAACTCAAATTAAAAGTATTAATTTTTTGTATGAAGTTTTTTACAGCAATAAATTAGCTAGTAAATTCATTTTGAAGTTCATATGCTACTTATTGATTTCAAAAATATTTGTGACTTTTTATAAGGCAATATATAAGGATTATAAAATAAAGTATTTAAATTAATCGTAAAGCGCAATTTATTTATATTTAATATTATTTTGTAATGAAAATTAGATAGCGCTGATATCAGCGCTTTTTTAGTTGATATCAGTTCACAATAAATGTCATAGATATAAAAGTAAAAAGTAAATGATAGTATAATTATTGTAAAAAGTTTCCATTTTAAGATAATATTAACATTAACTACTAAAATCTATTCAATGTATTAATAATTAAAAAAAACTGATATCAGCCCTCTTAATAAAAAAGATAAAATTAAACTTATAAAACAAATACTTTCACTTGTAAATGCTTTAAAAGGCAAAAATACATCTATTAGATAATAATTTTTAAGTGTCATTTATAAAATACAGTTTAAGAGGATGACTTACCAATATAAAGCAAATTAAATTTATTAATAAATCACATTAAAAAATAAGCTTATAAATTGATTTTATTTATTTAATTTAAACTGCTCTGATATCAGATCTATATAAAAGCTGATATCCGCTCAAAGTTTTATCATTGTAAAACTGTGAATTCTTTATTTAAATTATAAATCGTTAAATAATCACTTATAAATAAGAAATAAACTTTCTTATATTAGTAGTAGTAGTAGTAAATGACTCAGGTAAGGTGATTAATTAATATGGATCTAATTAATTATTTATTAGTAGAAATGGAGTTTGTAAGCAAGTTAAGCCGATCGTGTTGAAGATTTTTCCACTTTGACTTGGAGCAGTTCTTGGAGTTGCTTCGATGAGTTCAACAGAATCTATATTGAAGTAAGTATCTACTCATTCTACTTTTTTTTATAGGTAAACACTGACTGAAGAGCCTGATCAGTGACATGTAGTCATAACCAAGCAGGAGGCAAGATCCTTCGCCGGTGACAACCGTTGGTGGGTGGTGGGGTTCTAACCAGGCTCCTCCTGCTGCATGGCGAGGTGGCCACACTCTCGCTGCCTGGTCACTTAACTTTCTTATATTATTTCAAAAAAATTTCTTTTATGAATCTATCTTTAACTTATGACTTTAATATAATTTAGAAACTCAAAATAATTTTAATTTATAATTTCATTAAACTAAACTATAGAAAATAATTAGTTAATTTGTAACTTATATATATAAATCTTTAAGTATTGACTTTTTAGTTCAATATAAAGTACATTTTATTATAAGTGACTTAAGGTGTATATTATTATATATATAGACTATTCCTTTTAGATATTTTACATTTTAAAATCTTTAAATAAATTAATCAATTTAAAGTTCAAAGTGTTAATCTTACCAGTGATTAAAATTGCCTACTATGAAATTTCTAGGATGTTATCAGGGCTAGTCTGAGATATTTAAAAGGCTTAAGTAGTTGAGGGCGCTAGTTAAAACCCCGTTAGTCAACTAAGAATGAAGATTGGGGATTAAGAATAATGAAATTAAGAATTAATTATAATTGGCTGAAATTAAATATAATTAGGCTAAAAACAAATTTTCGCACCCTGATTGGTTTATTTTATAAAAACAATTAATCGAGCCAATGACTTTAATAATTAGCCAAAACTTTAATAATTTACGCCAATTATAATTAATTCTTAATTTCATTATTCTTAATCCCCAATCTTCATTCTTAATTGACTAACGGGGTTTTATATACTTTATGAAGCATTTTAAGCGTACTAACAATAAATGCTTGAGATCTACTCAGCAAGTAAATAAATATATGCATAGCTCACCTTCCTTAAATCCTTTTTATAAGTTTTAATTTGAGCAGGTAATTAGGATTATCTGTTTTATTAATTAGAAAGTATCCCTCTTTTAATTTAGGCATATGATCTTTCGACAAAGGCAAGCATGAAATGGGAAGGACCAAGATACAATGTTAGTATGTTTAGAAGTCTGGGCTTTCTTGCCAATAATTAACTTCTTTAGTAGGATTCATTGTCAAGCATGAAATCCATATTCTCTCTCCAATTTTCATAATTGGTGTTTATATGGTTCACTAGCTGCAATAGGAAATAATAGACAGTTTAACTACACGTCTTCCCTTTATTTACAATAAAGTATGCATCGCCTTGACTGGAAAGACTCGCCACGATTCCGATTTGATCTAATCTTTTTAGATTAAGTGATGTGAAGTAAACCTCGAGACTTCCAGGACTTTGATCTATTATGGCTGTACCTAATTTGACTTACATCTATATTAATTATAGTTTTTACGTCAAAAATGTTTTTGATAAAAAGTAGAACTCTGCTATCTACCTCAAAATTTTGGACTTTTAGCTGTTCACTATAGGACTTAAGTAATATTGCTTTCTAAAACTAAAGTTACTTTCTTCTTTCAAGAATATTTTTATCCTTGAAATAGACACCATGTAACCAGTCTGATTCTACATGCCGCTACACTTACCCGCAGCTGTTTAAACTTCCGTTCATCTATATTTTGTCTTTTCTGCAGCATTTCAGGAAAGTTGTAGCTATCTTCGCTTAAATGGAGTGTTATTTTTATCACAAATGTGATTGATTAACTAAGTCGAGCTAAGCTTTAAATTTATCCCCTGAACATCAAATAGCGTCGTTTCAGATTTATGATTAATAATAGGAAATTAATTAATTAAATCAAAAAGTTATATTATTAAATAGTATTTGTATAGATCAAACGCAGATGGAGGTACAGCACTCACTTAAAATGTAAGTTACAAAAAGAATATCTTTAAATATTTTTTTATAGTTGTCCTATCTGGTAAGACTACAGTTTTCCACAGACCAGGTGCTTCGCAGGGGCACTCAAAGAAAGGAACAATAAACTTAAATGCGATTCAACATGGGAGATGATAAGGAAAATAAAGAAGAAAAGATGTTTTTTTTAGAAATTTCCCTTTTTAACAATTAAAATAAGCATTCTGATCAACTCTAATTAAATTATTAATTCACTAAATTCTACAAATTATAAATTATGATTACTTATTGGCACATTATGCTCCTCAATTAACTATTTTAATTTTAATTGACTGGGAAGTTTCTTCAGCCCTACATCGCTCCTTGTTTTTAGCATTGTTCTCATTGAAGCTACTTAAGTTTCTTGTATCCTACCCTGCTAAATATTAAGGCTTTGCTAGATTTGCCTATTTTGGATTTTTAGCGAACGCTCATTCAGCGCGTTTTAAAGATGTTAATTGCTCTTAGAATAGATCTCATATCTTCTATTTGACTTAGCATACTCTATGTCTAAGAGTTAGGCTGAATATTCAAGGCAATTATTCTGGGATCTTAGATCTGGTATTATGGGATTGCCGCTTTAACTTTTTGCAATACTCGCATATCTAGCTAACTAACATCTTAATTTCTGAGCAGCTAAATTTAGAAAGGCTGAATATGCTGAGATTCGCACAATAGAAGATTTGAAGTATAGTATTAAGAGTTATGATCTATTGAGAAACTTGAATTTTCAAGCTCATCTGACGACTAGCTTTCATTCCCAGATTAACTATAGTCGTTACCATTTGTTTTCTAGAAAAAATATGTGATCTTTGATTTCAATGTTCTTAAATGGTACATCTAGAGTTTTACCTATTAAATCTTTGTGAAGAAGGATTGCCTTAAAGAGAATTGTGTTTATGTAAAGAATTTTTCTTGATACCAAATAGTCCCTATTTAATTTCCGTATTTAATAATTACTAATAATATTATAATAATTTAAATTTTAAATTTAAACCTAAGCTATTGACATTAACACATGGATGGGGGAGCAGGCTTCACTGAAGTCAACGTAAATTAAATACCTAAAAGATTGGAAGTAAGAAAGATAGCTCTACGAGTTTCTACTCAAGAGTGCAACGTTTATTTGCCAAAATTGACTTGTACCAACGTATATTTTCTGAAGATTATAATAAATAAAGAAAAAAATGTAAGCCTTTTTTATCTAAACTTTCTTAGTACCTCAAGTGAAATTGATAATAGTTAATGCCATTCCTTAAATCGAGGGGCTCACGGCGGATGATTTTACTGATTTACTTAAAGGAATTAACAAGCACTTTCTTTCCTCCAAAACCAGTGTGACTGGATCCTCTTGGACATGAAGTGGACTTGTGATATATAATAATGACTATCGACCCTCAAGGCACAAAGCAAATAGTTTAAAAAGCTAAAGAAGACAGAAGAGATAGAATAAATAAATCCTAAAACATGATAGTAGGGATGCGACCTGAATTTTTCAGGCCCTCAACAACTCATTTTACTTTAGCAGTAATTTTTATCTTATTTTACTTTAAATTTAGGGCAAAAATGATGGTTATCTTTCCTTTTAAAGCTAAACTCTTAAAAAAAATGACGACACAAGAAATTGAAGATGCCAAATAAGAAGAGCAAAAATTAAATTAGAGCAAATAAAAATATCTTCAGCAAAATAAGCGCGTTCGGGAAGAGATGAGTAGCCTTCAAGAGTAACTGGACGAGCGCAATGAATATAAATCGATATTAATGCACTTGCATTAATCAGAAATTATCAACGAAGATGGAAACCCCCTTTTTTAAAACCCCAATTTAAATAACAACAGTGATGCTATGCAATGACTTCGAATTGAAAAAAATATTAAATCTTTTAATTATTTAACAAAGGTTAAATACAAATGATTACACAAACTTTACATACAACATGCATAAGTTTAATTATCCCACTGTTCACTTTTAATTCTCATTCTATGACCTTGAATCTTGTAACTCTCTTTTATATAATATTAGAGGTCATATCTGTTTATAATTGGCTTTTGCTCTTAACTAAAATATTTATCTTACTTTTGATAGTGGCTTCTTTCACTGAGTTGGATTTAGACTTTTTCAGTTTGAAGACTTCAATCTTAGCTTGCTTCTCTGTCTTTTCTTTAATATTAATATCTAGTTTTTTGAAACCTTTCACTTTTGTTTCATTCACCAAGCATATATTAGAATCCGAATCAGTTTGGATTAAAAGTTATTTGATTCCTGCTTATGAAGTTTGGGGTTTAGAGATTTCTAAGGAAGCCTCATCTTTAGTATTCAACACTTTTTAATTATTCGAGGATGTGCTGAAGTTCTGCTTCGATATATATTGAGGAGCAGCTCCATCAACTTGTGACTTATTTGAAATATGTATTTTATTTTTAGGTTGATGAATTTATCTTTCAAAATGAGACTCGTTTACATAACCAAAAGAGCTAATCCCATCTAACCTTCCTCTATTTATTTTTCATGAGTAGAGTCATCAATTTAATTATTTTCAGGAGTCTGCTAATTTTATTATTGGTAGTAGGATTAACTCAGGATTGTCTGAAGTTTTGAGAATTTTATATGATTCTTATTTTCCAGAAACTCTTATCTGTATTGTAAAGCTTGCTCAACTGTATCCTACGAGCCTGATAATAGCAAAGCATGCCTCCATTATCCTTTATTCTCTAGCCTTGCAACTCTTCCTATTGTTTACTTTGTTGATCTCCTTGAGAATACATCGCATATGATAAGGTAAAGACCACCATTACACTCAATCTCTTTTGAAGTTTAAAGATCTGTTCCCCTAATTTGCATATCAGTTAAAAGTAGGACCCCAAATCTTTTATTGCTATTTCTTTCATTAAATTTTGCCTTCCAAGGATGCATCCACTTTAGATCCCTTAACTCCTTTCATGCTGTAGAATTGAAGCTCCCAATTTCTTTTGAAATATTAGTCGATTATCTAATAAGCCCCAGAAACTACTATAATAACAGGGGTTCACATAGCTTGCTTCATGCAGAGTTCATATAGGTGTTTGCAGTAATCTAACTATCCTGAATTAATTAGAATATCAGAGGAATAAACCGGTTTTTTTATCCAATTATAAGGATGATAACGTGGGGAATTTTATCTCTTTTGCCAATATGCCACATTCAAGCAGATCTCCTCTTTATTAGTGATCGTCTAGCCTGATAAGTATATTAGCTTATAAGGAATCAGAAAAAAGAGAAGTTTGACATTGCAGTAAGGAACCCTTCGAAAATGACCCTGTTATACTCTTCGACAATTAATATCGAGTTCTTCAAGAACTATTTGAACGGTTTATTCTATATCTGACTTTCGAAAAACTTTTAGGTCATGTAGTAAACTCCAAGCTTTTTCTAATACTGATTGTAATTGATATTCTTATTGCTTATAAGTATAGTATTTTGGAATCTCTTTTAGACCCTCTGAATAAGATAATCATTTTTTCCCAAAATTATAGTTCTTCTTTGTAATTATTTTGTCATTATTACTGCAACTACAGCACTAGGCAGAGTTTTACAATTACCGATGCCAAAGTTGATAAATTGAAATATCTCACTTGTCCACATAGGATAAGCAAGGTTTCTATAGTGACAAGAAGTTGAATTTTAACATTGCTTCTAATGATTTGATTTACTGAAATTGCTTTGTTATTTTTTCTTAAAAGTAAAAACAAAACTTTTGAACTTAGTCATTCCTCTTATTTAGTTTTTTGAATCTACCAACCACTTTGTAAAATTTCTACTCGCTTAAGTCTTCTACATGTTTAGGGTTCTAAATTATTTTCTTAATGGAGTGAATGTTACCATTATAGATCAGCGATAAAGTCAGGTCTGCTTTTAATTCCCTTTTCAATTTAGATAAAAGTAATTTACTTTACGACTTCAGCTATCTTAGCAACTTTTTCAATCCAGCTTAAGTTTTTTCCTTCAATTCAACTGATATTTAAGCTATCAACATAGATAAGTTTGGTTGATCGAGATAGTCCCCAATTTTAATGAAGAATTATTTAATGTTGTTAATTAGTCAAGCTCGCTGTAGTTTTCTTGATTGACAGAGCTCACATTTTTAAACAAAGTCCCCGACTAGGTTTATTGAGATTTCCCCAATCAATATAAAACCTTGTTTTATTTCAATACTTGTATGAAGGGTTTGTTTAGACACTAAAGAGTATATGGCAGCAACCTTACCACTTAAGGGTCAACTTTAAATTATGCAAAAGTCCCCACAGTAAGGGGAATAATCCCAATATTTTTTGCTGTCAAAGAGAACAAGATCTTCTTGTATTTATGAGAATTGCTCAACTTCATCGATAAAATGTAGTTAGAGAGTCCCAAGGCTTACTCCGAATTAGGCATTTGCGTAAGTAGAGTCATAGAATTTTTTAGAAGGTCTTTATCTTTTTCAATAAGCTCATTTCTGTAATGCAGCAAGGACTGAACAAATAGTCTCGTTCTTATCTGTATCCATTTAAAGTTTAAGTTTAACTCATGAATAAGCCCAAATATTCAATCGCAGAAATTTGAAGAGCAGGTTGTTTTAAGATTAATTGAGAACTCCAGCAAGCTCTAGCTATTCCTTTAGCAGATCTGCTCAATAAATTAATACCTTTCTTGAGGCTTTAAAAGCATATGTTCCCTCAAGTACTTAGATGTGAGTTCTCATTGAATCTTTGCGCTGTAGTTTGCTTATTGTATTAGAGTATTTTATGAATTTAATATGTTTCCTTTATGGGTAGAGAAAGGCACGTATGGTTATTGCATTTAATTAAAATATACTTTTACTTTTTGCTGAATGTCAAGGTCAGCGACGGATTAGGCTTTAACAAACTTTGATAAAGACTTTGACGTATTTTAAGGATGTATTTGCTTATAAATCTGGGGAGATCCTTTGAATCTTTTAGAGGTTTAAACTCCTCAAGCTGGAGTAGCATCTCTATATTATAATTCTCGGTTGGGAGTATTTACTTTGCCCTATCGATAATTATGTGATACTCTGCTCCTTCATAAATGGCTTTTGATCCCCGTCTTCTTGAGCTGGATTCTACACCCCATTTATGGTATACTAAACTCTAGAATTAGATAAATTATTTATATTTTCCAAAGAATGATTAAATAATCAAGAATAGTGATTTATAACTTATTTTATTGATATGTAATTAAATTTACTTATGCTATGCTAGTTAAAAGTTTAATAGAGATTAAAATTGAAATATAAAAAATGAAATATGCTCTTATTAAAAAACATTATCATTTTTTAAAAGTAAAACCATTTTTCAAATAGTGCTTGAGGTACCAATTAAATTTAATATATTTTAATAACGCAAATATTATTGGATAAAATATAATATGCGAATGGAGGATTGTATGAAAATATGAAAGTAAATATTTATAAAAAGTAATTGAATTTAAAATACGAGTAAGTAAAAAAATAAATTTAAAATTAACTCGTTAATTTTATTAGATTTTTTAAAATATTATTACTAAAATAAATTTGAATTGGGAAATTTGAAAAATAAATACATAACGTTAATTGATTTAAATTATAACAGCCAAGTATAAGAGTGTATCATAAATCAAATTTGTGTACAACTAAGCAGGAATATGACCATCTGTTTAAACAGCTTAATTGCTTAGTAATTAATTATAATTATTATTTTAATATTAAAAGTTAGATTAATTAATTAAATCTTCTGAGCAATTAAGCAACTGAGCAAAGTGATTAGAATGTGTTTATTAGCTTAAATTATTAATTAGATATTATAAATTAAATAAACTAAATGTTTAAGCAAATGGAGGAGATTATGGCTACCTGATCTCAAAGACATCTGGGAACTCAAACGGCCTTCAAGGATGCCTCAGTGGTAATCACGACCAACGATCTGCCTTTCTACGAGATGAGCAAAGCTGAGTATGACGCCTTTATGGAGAGAACCACAGTTTTCAAGCCGGAGATGCAGCATATTGAGAGAGAACTCGGATTCTCTTTGAGCACAGTGGACCTAACAAGACATCTATACAAGAGATTTGCAGAAAGTTGCAAGGCAGATCACACAAACGCACATTCTAAGGAGGAGAGGGATGATAAAGATGGACAAGACAACTGCGAGAGAAAGTCTGAAGCATCATCAATGTCAATGGATTCCTGAATTGCAATCGCCTTTTAATTAAGATTGGCGGTAACATTCTTAATTTAAATTGTTAAGAATTTAAATTTTTTATAATTAATTCTTAATTAAATCTTAAATTAAATCCCAAAGTCTTAATTGTTAAAATCTCAATTTTTAAGGGTATTCTTTGTTTTTGAGTACCTTGAAATCCAAATATGACGCTGAGATATTCCTAAACGCAAGAGTAGGAAGCTATCAATAGCACCATTCAAAAATCAATTTAAAAATAAAAATTATACCTTTCTTCAAGTTTGATGTTTTAGAGGGCTGAAGTAATTGTTTAAAAAGCGCTCTTTTTCAAATTTAAATTAAGAATAAATTAAGAATAATAAGATTAAGGTTGTATGCTGATTGTAACAGCTGGTTAGTTTACTTTAAAGACTCCAGGAATTTTAGGAAGCTGTATATTGGTTAGATGGCTTTAGCGGTTGATGAATTAAAGAAATGAAATAAAATAGATAATAACACCAGCCTGCTAGTAGATTTGTCTCCACAAGTTAATAGACTTAGCCCAACAATTATGAGATGAAACTAAAATGATTATCTACAATATAAAACTTGATAACAAGTGGCATTTAGTTAGAGAGGAAGTAAATCGAGACCATACTTCAGTCTATTATATCATACATCATAAAATAATTCGTTAATTACTATATTAAAAAACTTAAATAATTCTGAATTGTCTAATTCTCAATATATACATTATAAGCGTACATTTTTATCTTTTTAAATTCATTCTATACTTCAAAGACTTTACCTTACTGTAGCATGATGATTTAGGTCTAGATGCGTCAGCCTCAAATAGCCTAATAATTATGGCCTTGCAATTAAGCCCAACAGCATTACCAGGAAAGCAAATAAATGCTAATAACTTATCTAGTGGAGCAGATCATTTAAAGAATCGGATAACCTCATAGCTGCTCATCCCTTAAAGTTTTTGGATGAGAGTGATACTACAATTGAAGAACTATGAGTTGAGTGATTAGTTAATAATCGCAAAAAATTATTTCCAAGATTGGAGTTAATAAGGATAAAGGATCTTAGATTGAATATCTTCTCTCATTAATTCATCAACGGTAGTTATTAAGCGAGCTTGTTCTGAGCAAAGATAGTGTTGACTTTGATTTGTCAAAGCTAATACAAATATTCTTAAGTTTAAAAAGTTGAACCTTACCATGCAGTCTAGAATTTCATCGAAATACCCCTCTAAGATTTAAATGAGGGGGAACACAAACTTATTATAAACGGAGTTGATAGAAAGTCATATTCCTCAAAATAGACATGCCAGTAGTATTTTGATAAGTAGATCTAAACTCTGGGTCTCATTGGAAGTGAATTTCAAATTATCTGAAAACTTGAGTCGTAAGTCTGAATAGTATGTTCACTAATTCTACTAGTCGATGGTTACGACAACTATGTCATCTTTTAATTCGAGAATCACACTGGTAAAATGCCCACTTGTTCGGGTAAAACATGGGTCCAAGCTTTGTTAGAAACCTATTATGCAAGTCAGAACAGACAAGGGACTATTGTTGAGCCTAACATCATGCTTAAAAGCGTACAAGATAGGTTAGGTGTGGCCATCGATAACCTGGGAGTCATGGACATAGAATCTTATTAAATACATCAAATAAAATATGATGTTTTGATAATTGACGAGTAAGACAGTGATATTGTTAAAATACATAAAAATAGGAAATTATAGAAATACAGATACAAGTGATTAATATTAATAATCTTATCTGCCTCTAATTAGGAGTGCTCTAAAATCTAATTTGATTATTAGTAAATTGATTTTAAAGATATTATGACCAAATTAATAATTAAAATATATAATTAATAAATTGAGCAAAGTGTGCAAAAATATAATCATTTAGACATGTTTGATTATTTGCACAATCACTCATACTTTATTAAATATATAAAATAATTGTATTTGAAATGACACTCTTTCATTGTTTATCTGCCTCTGTGACTCTTGTGCTCATCCAGTTGTTACCCTGATCTTCTTTTTAATCTTTGTCATTTGTGTTATCAATCCAGGCGCTTTCTTAATCAGATCTAGCTAAGAGATAGTTTGCCAGTGATACAGCATTGAAGGGGAACTCTAGTTTACCTGATTTGCCTTCCACCTTAGGCGATACTGTGATGCATCTCCTCTCGAAGCAATCTCTGTCATCAGGTGTAATTCTGTTCCATGGGAGATCGTTTGTAGAAATGATTGTACAGCAGTCTTTGTAAAGTATCGCTGTCTCCACAAATTTGATGTCTACTGGATAACCCTGGCCCTCTAGCAACTTCTTCATGGCTGGTATATTGTCTTATTGAAGAATCTCTCTATATTCATCTCGTCCATCAGTAATACTTGGGGTTCTTTGTCGAGATATCTTCCCTCGACATGGAAACGAGTGGGCCAGGAATCAACTCATCGCAGATAAAGATTTTATCAATCATTTTGAGAATGGTGCTCTTGCCGGTGTTTACTGCAGTCATTTCGATATTCAGTCAAACCATTAGTCATTTCAAATACAATTATTTTATATATTTAATAAAGTATGAGTGATTGTGCAAATATTCAAACGTATTTAAATGATTATATTTTTGCACACTTTATTAATTATATATTTTTAATTATTAATTTGGTCATAATAACTTTAAAATGAATTTACTAATAATCAAATTAGATTTTAGAGCACTCATAATTAGAGGCAGATAAAATTATTAATATTAATCACTTGTATCTGTATTTCTATAATTTCCTATTCTTATGTATTTTAACAATATTGAGAAAAGTCCGTTTTCTCACTTGGAAAATCGCTTACTGGTTTGTGGGTCTTCTAAAATAAATTTGATTTCATGCTCTCTGAAAGAAGACTCGCTTTCACAAATATATTCTGCTAGAGGTTTTTGAGAAAATATCCGAGTTGAAGTTCTTATCCGAGAAGTAAGTTGCCATGGGTAAAATTGAAGAGGACAGCTGCCAAATAATTTATGTAAAAAAAGATTATAACTTATCGATAGATGTCGCATACCAAATATAACAACATAAATAAAACTTGCCTCTCATAAAATATTCTCTTAAGAAAATAGCAAGGACATTGAAAAACTACAAAAATAAGATTTCGGAGTTCCTTTAGTTTTTATATCTGATCCAAACTTCTTTGAAAGTATTAAAAAATAGGAGAAAGGCATACTTTATCTTCCTGAGGAATAGGGTATAAGGGTTGATACAAATTTTAAAGTTGACGCTATCGTTCATTTAGCTACATTAGTAACTTCTGATACAAAATTATACCAAATGATTGGAAGAGGAAGCAGAAGGTCAGCAGAGGTGCATTGTATATGAGCAATTAGCTGAGTCTTAGACTTTGTTTTGGATAAGGCTCAAAAGACAGCATAACTTAAAACTTCAAGAACTATCCTCACTTTATAAGGTAGTTTACAGACTCAGGGACAACGGATAGTTGGCAGAAATAATAGAAGATGCTCAACTTAAAGACGACAACCTGTCAACACTGAAAGACTTAGAAAGCATATGTTTTGAAGATGTATTCAACTCTAATTCAAGGGATAAACATATGAGGGTTGCATTCTAATTAATTGGTTTAAACATTTAATAAATTAAAAGATTGAAGCAAAGTTGAATTTTCGTGAATCTGATTAACTAAAATTTTCAACAAAATTTCAGAATCATAACTTATATTGATTTCTAAATTAAATCAATTCCGTTTACAAGCAATTAGCCTACGCTTTCACATAGTAAAAATTCTTTGAATTTAAGGCTTCGAACTTTATTTACTTATTTAATTTACAATTGCAAATCAACACTAATATTTTGCATTGTCTATTTAAATTGCAATTTCAAATTAACACTAAGTACTTAAGTTTATGATGTTATTTTCACTATTTATGTCTAAATTAATAAATAGTTATTTGTTTTATATTTGATCAGATACATATTGTTATATCTTGGCATTCAAAACCCCAAAACCCCTTAGTGAGGTTTATAAGTGCTTTGATTTGTAGGGTATAGTTGGGGTCTTATTGGGGTTAGTAGAGAAAACGCAGGTTTTTTATGAATTTAATGAATATTTAATGAGTATTACTGTACTTAATTCAAACAAATTTTATCTGCTTATCTTTGTGATACCTCTTGAATTTAGCAGTCTGTAGTTGTTCTAGTATATCATCTAATGATTATCGTGGATATGCTGGAGCTTTTACGATGACCATCTCAACTATCTTCTTAATTTCATTGCATATTTCATCTTGCTTAATATGTTTAGCAGCCAAACTTATTGATTATTTCTCATGTTTTGTTCCAAAGTATGACATACTTTCCATATCGCACTCTAAGATAATTGCAGCTACCGCCCAAACATCCCATTATACAGAGCCATTTGTCCATTTCTCTCTTATAGGGAAGTATCCTGGAGTGCCTAAAACCTTAGCTAAAGTCACTATCTCTTGTCTTATTGCTCTGTTGAAATCTATGACTACTACTTCTAAAGGGCAGAGATTTAGCATTACATTTTCTGGCTTCAAATCTCTATGAACATACCCTAGATCATGGAGCTCTTTCACACCCTTAGTCATATCTGTGAGTATCTCATTCAAATCATCAGGATATCTATTATGGTAGAGATACTCTCTTAAAGTCATTTCAAACTTCTTGAGTCTCAAAGCAATAAAACCATGACCAAGTATAACTCCGTCGAGCTAAGCTAAGTTCTTGCATTATCTTTTCTAAGCCTCTCTCAGTACTATGTATTCATTTGCAAACTCATTTTAATATTGCTCGTTCTTAATGAGATACTTGAATGGACATACCTTGTAAGCGAATCCATCAACAACTATAAGTTTTACCTTGTTAGGCACGTCAATATTCAAATAGTTTTCAATACAGCTGCTTATGTCGACTGCATTTAATGCAGGTATATACATTGCTCTCTCTTATAATGCAATATACATACCATTTGCTGGTTGGTTCATTGACTCAAACCGCTTCTATCTCTTAAGTCTCTCCAACTGTTCTATTTGTGAATCAAGAGAGTTATTTTTTCTTTTAGCAGGTACAAGCTTTTAAGTTTCTTCATCTTTAATCAGGAATTCGCTTAGATGATGCTTTTGCATATGTCTCTTTACTTTAGCTGAGTGAGTATAAGACTTCATGCAGGTATTGCATTAGTATCTACCATCTACTTTATCATGCTTGAAGTAGATCTTAGCTCTACCAGAGTGTACC
>ARYC01006182.1:0-33945 GCA_000711775.1 Oxytricha trifallax
TGAATAATCTGATTAACTCTGTAGTAGGAAACTTTAAATCTCATAGTTAAGGCTTGCTTGCTAACCTTAAAGTTTTCATACAAACTATATATTCTACTTTCCAACTTTTAAGACATAATTCCTTTTAATTCTCTCTTTCTTTAGTTCTATTAAACTTTTGTGTTTTGAACGATGAAAGCTAGAGATGCAATTCTTCTTTTCCATTAATAGAAGAAACACTCTCACATTATTCTTTAAACTAATGGAAAACTTACTTCGATTAAGCTTAAATTTAAATCTTAGATTCGTTGTCCTCATCCTAATTCAATTATTGCCTGAAATGTAACATACATGCTTTTTCAAGGCAGTCGGTTATTACCTCTCATGAAAAATACTCCTCAATCGTTTAGCTTTATTTTATAAATTCAAATTTGGTCAATGGATCAATTATCTAATTTGAATAATCCTTTTTGACGAGATACCCTTAAAATCCACTTTTCTATTCTATTATTTTCATTTAGCTCAAGTTCCACTATCTATATTGGTCCCTCCTGTGATTTTGAAGCTTAAATAAGTTACGTGGAAATGTAATTAAGTTTTATGATTAAGCTTTATTAATTCTAATTATTTTCCTCAGCCGATTCATCGGACTCATAGGAGTCTTAACTTGAATTATCAGTGTTATGTTTGTAAAAATTCCTGATATCACTTTGCTTTAAACGCTCCATTTTATGAAAATTGTTCTAGCACTAACAAGAAAAAACTAGGGACTAAAATCTTTTCTCTATGAGAATAATTATTCTATTAAATATTATACTTCTTATTTATTGATTTATATTTAGATAGAATTAGACCCAAAAAATTCCAATAATTATTAAATAGAGGAATCAGTGAATTATAAATAAAAAATTTTAATAATAACTAAATAATGCAACAAAGATTACAAGAAGTCAACGTGCACCAAGTAAGAGAAAAGATTGGAAACAAAAAGGAGCTTTACGACTTCTTGACGCAAGAGTGTGGAGCCTATTTACCAAAACTAACATGCTCAAATGTCTACTTTTTCAAGGCCATTTTAAACGGAGAAAAAGAGGTAAGATTAGGTAGGGTCATACATTTTAGTATCTCAAGAGATCAGATGTGGTTGTTGCCGCTGTGCCCTAAATTGAGGGCCTCACTGCTGAAGACTTCTTAGATTATGCAAAGAAGAAGCCATCTTTACTAATCTACCTCCCAGACTAGAGTGATTGGCTCCATTTAGATAAAAAATGGATATGCGATATTCTGCTCTCATTGGACAAAGACGGGGTAAGCTAAATAATTTACGAGGCGAAATTGAAAAGTAGAGAATGACTTGATTAGACATAGAACCTTATTGTGAATATGAAGCCAGAGTTTGCTCAAGCTCTGCAAAGTTCCCTATCCTACAGTGGTAAGTAAAATAAAAATTAGTAATCTTTTAGTACAAAAAGGCCGATCTGCTCATTTGATAAAGCAAAGTTCCTAAAGAAAACATAGAATGAATGAAGTGGAGGAAGTTAAAGGAGAGGAATTTGCACTTTAGGGAAGCAAATAGAAATATTTATAGGAAAACAAAAGAATGAGAGATGAGTTCAATGGAATGAGAGCACAAATTGATAAACTCTTAAATTACAAAGTGTAAGTTCATTCCTTGCACGAGAGTGGAGTGATTGATGATGGGGGAAGAATACTAAACGAGCAAAATAATTAAAATATGATTTGAAAAAGAATCCGTAAAATGATTTTTCACCATTTAAGCTCTTAAATTTAATTTAACATCCTTAAGATTAAAATTATTTGTTGTCAAATTTCCTCAGTCATTCACGATCCTCAATAATTGCTATCATTGGATGATGGATTATTTCTATCTCTTTTTTGTTTTTTCTACTTAACTTTGGGAGGTCACGGCTCTTCTCATGATGTTTCGACCATATCTACTCTATCCAACTATATAGTCAGTTTTCAAGGAAGAATTTTATTTTCCATACTCGTTTTTGCTTAATTACTTCGTATATAATTTCCCCCCCCCTTTTAGGTTAATAGAATTTTCAACAACTTATTGAGTTGTTTTATTCATTATCTCTGTCTATACACTGACCTTTGATTCTAGCTTTTTCTATCTCTTTTTTGTCATTTCTATCAGTTCTTTCTCATTCTTTTTTTTTTTACATGAAATCAGCCTTCTAATTCGTTTCATTTTCATTAATGTGACAGATTGTTCTGAAATTGATGCATCGCTAAGAACATTCAAAAGTTTGGGTTATTCTAATAAAGTAGTTTAGCTACTTTAAGATTACTACTAACAGCTTTAATCTTTTAGATTAGCTATTTCATTTTAGCTGTTATTAGAATTATTTATATTTTGAAAGGAGCAGACGTGATTCTAAAACGAATGGACACTCACTTCGTTATAATTTATTGAGACATCAATATCTACCTTACCCTCCATTATTGAGCTTTTAGTATCTTTCAACAATGTTTATTAGCTCTTCTTTTAAATACCAAGATATGTTTAAAGCGCTCCCAGTTTTAGATGTATTTAGTTTTTTCCATGACTTACTGTTGAAATTTGACGACTTATTCTACTGTTTCCTTGCAACCTTTCTTGTATATTATTAACTAATATATGTCTTTCTTATTTAGTCTTCTAGCCCTGCCTATAATTTAATCAAGTTACCTGCTTGAAAACACATCACCAACTATCAATAATAAACCTCCATTAAACTCGATTTCATGAGAAATTTTGAAATCAGTCCCTCTTCCTTGTTGCTCATTCATGAGAAACACTCCGAATTACCCTTCAATGTTCTTTTGAGAAAATTATTATTCAAACTAAACCTCAAGTTTAGGGCCTTTGACATTTTTCATAGAATGGAAAGGAATGTAGGCAAACTTTTTAAAGTAATTCTCGATAATTGTGTAAGACTACTGAGCAACTATCAAAACATGGGTCAGCTTACAATATTTGAGGCAGGTTTCGTATATTCTCTTGCAATAATCTACTTAATTTGATGAAACCAGTTCCTGTTAGAATTTGATTCTCTTATCACCTATCAAGCAGCTTAACTTTGGAAACACTGTTTCCTCCGCATCAAATGCTACTTTTAGGCAGCTCAGTCCTTTTTATGAGATAACGGAACCAGTGAATCCAACGATCCCATCAGCAGTAGAAATAAAATCAAACAGATCTCCAATTTGATTAACGCACCCTTCTAGCAAGATCCAATCATACTCATGTAAAATCACAAACTAATTTTTCCAAATATTCTTGAAGTCTTAATTCGCGGAAACGTTTTCAAGCACCTTCTAAGTGAGGTAATAGACACCAGGTAAAGAGCTGAATTAGCTGACGTTAATATTTAGAGATGAGTTTATGATGAGCTTCTCAAAGTTTTTCTCATCCCTCAAAACAAGATGCTCATTCTTTCCAATGACGTATACAGGCTCTTTGTACCGCTAAGCTAGTAATATTGCGTAGGTAGAGCATAAAAAAGTCTTTCCGTTCCCCATCCCAAAATTAATGAAAGTAAACTTTTAGTACTACCACATTAGAAAATTCAAGCAAAGCTTTTAAAGTGATAGAAATGAAAATCCCATTAGCTACTAAAATAATTTGAGCTATTTGGATTCGTTGAAAGCTTGCAATTACATTTTTAACAAAAGTCTAAAACTAATTCAGAGTCTGAGTTTAAATTCCTAAACTTATTTAATATTTACTTGAGCTCCTACTCATTAAAGTCACTTGCTTTATTTGGTGTATGCATAAGCTAATTTAGCTTTTTGAAATATGCTTTAAGGCAATCTATGATGATATCTCTCCTGCATCTTATTCCTTTTTCCTGTTGAATAAAAGCCAAGTTTTTACTAAGCTCAGAAAGCTCATCGATCTTGTTCACCCAAAGTGGATTGCGCTACTTTAGCTCAAGAAAAATTGATTACAAGAAAAAAGTTAAGTCTTCTTTATCAATGTAATCCCATTTTTGTACAAAGATCTCGCTCATTGTGTTTATAAACTTATCAAGTTTATAGAAAGAAGGAGAATTTGAAAGAGCGCATATTTAGATAAAGTCCCCAACTACGTTGATTGGCACATGACGAATTAGTCTTATGCCCTGGTCCTCCTTAGTATTTAGATAAAAGCTTTATTCAAACATAAGAGCGTATTAGGCAGCAATCTCACAGCCTGTGAGTCTATTTTGAATAGCTAAAACGTCACAATCATAAGAGGAATGATTCAGATGTTGCTCTTGTCCAATTGAATACTTCTTCATAGATCTTTTCCAGGCATTGTGACTCATTAATGAAAATATATTTTGATAGTCCGAGAGCTTGCTCAGTATTTGGTCTTTGAGCAAGCAATAACATTGAGCTCTTTAAAAGATCTTATTCAATTTCGATAATTTCGTGAATGTAATAGAGCAGAGGAAACAAAGAGCCTTGTCTCTATTGAGAGATTCACACTTGAACTCATATATCAGCCTGAACATGTTCTCATATAAATTTTCTGAACAAGCAGTTTTTAAATTTTAAAGAAATTCCATTAAACTTTAGCTGTTCCTTTTGAAAATTTTATGAATAAAGTCTTGTCTTCCTTTAGGCTTAAGTATCATATATTCTCTTATATATATAGAGGTTATTTCAGATTGGATCTTGGCGCCATAATTTACCTAAGAATTGAGAGTATCAATTTGGACTGGCTTAAGATCTTCTCCAGGAAAGTGCGTCACACCAACTTCAATGAAGTCTGTTTGATTATTAATCAAATGTTTAGTTAAAGATATTTTTCCAAGGCTCTTGTCTTTGACCGATTTTGTTTTATTCTTGGTAGTGTTATTGAGGATAAACTTGCTTAAATACCTGGTCAAATCCTGTGATCCAATTAAAGGTTTGAATTCTTCCATTTCTAGTATCTTGCTTATATCATAGCTATGATGAGGTAGAATTAATTTTGCTTTGTCAATCAATTCAGGGAAATTTGCGTTTAATTATTAAGGCTTTCTCCCTCTTTTTTTCTCAGGGTGTGATAGGTTGTCTTATGTCTATTAATCTTCATTCTATATTCTCTGCTAATTGACAGAATGAAGGGGTTTTTTCTAGAATTCGAGAGATTTTATAGAATTAAAGTTTTCTGAAGCTAAATCTCTTTTATGGCCTTTTAGTTTCATTGAAGCCTCCAGAATTTCCAAGTTTTTAGGGTTTTCTATACTTTTGCCGCTTTATTGAGAAATTTAAATTTAAATTTAAAGATAATTAACTATTAATCTGCTGTCTTAATTAAGAAAGAGCGCTATCTTAATTGTCTTAATACCCAAAGGTGCCTCAAATTGGGTATGTGAAGGCTCTTTCTACTTCATAATTCATTATAAAGCAACTAGAGGCTGGCGACTTATTGAAGGGATCTTTAAGAGCAATAGGAAATATTTCAGCCGATTATTTAACTTAATCTACTTAATATCTTGTTAAAATAAGCCCGTATTATAATTGCCTGCATTTGAGCCATCACTCTAAATAATAATATTCATTATGCATGAGCCAACTCTGACCAATCATCTCGACTGAGGGATTTCACAATGTTTAAGTTGATTTTGCAATTAAACTTTTAATAATTGTCGATGAAAAAATAGCTATGTCATAACTCGATATCAAAATGGATGTATTAAGCGCCATTAACTACAATTAAGGCAAGCTAATTCTTAATTAATCCATAAAATTCGTATATATTCAATAACTTAAGACTTTATTACATAAAATAGGTAATAACTTCAAGAACTAAGCAGAAACAACAAGATTAAACGTAAATATAAAATAAATATTGTACAATACTATGAGAGGATTTAAATTTTCAATCAATTATCAAGAATCATGGCATGAAAGAGTCTTTATTGACAATCTATTTCTTTCTTTATATTCAAATATTTAATTTAAGATAATTAATTCTCTATTTAAATAGAATATTTAGCTTTATGATCGCATTGTGCTTTTTATTGGAGAACATAAAATCCAAACTAATTATGTTAATTATGTACCTTTAGTTAACTCTTGAGAACACTTCCTCAATACAGTTAAACATAGAGGAGTAAGGAGCATTGTTTAATATCTTGATATTAATATCTAAAAGTTTCTGTTTGACCTCCTTGCAATGATGGGCATGAAAATTATCCATAAAATAGCTAGTCTATGTTATAGTCTATGTTACTAAATTTTATTGACTATCGGAGTTAAACTGTCAATTATATCTTACTTTTTGATAAAATTTTATCAAATAAAGAATGATTCAAGCTCATCTCTGCTAATATACACTATTGCAGATTAAATTTTTACGTTTAGTCTCTCTTTTAAGAGGACTTAATTTTAAGATTTATGAGCCCATGATTTTTTGTGATGGAGTGTAGTTTGAATATTGTTTTATCCATATAAATAATTTAATAGCCTTAATAAATTAAATCAAAGAGCTCTTAATAACAGTCAATTATTGTTTGTATATTTGCTATTATTTTAAAGGAGTTATACGATAGTTACTTCTAATCACCTTATATCTAATCCCTCTCTTTTTATACATCAAGTAAAGCTTTGATGAGCTTAATTGATTATCTGGAAATTATCTGTAAAACATCTTGCATCTATTAAGTAATGATAAATGTTTCTATGTTTGAAGAGTCTGAGAAGAAATGAGAATGACTACGTGCGCCTAAGTTAATTCTAAATGGGACTTGAAATGATAGTTTATGTACTTCTATTAAGGTGTTGATTCGCGCATATATAAGAAATCTGACGAATGCTCAAACCTATAAGTTTTTGTATTTTTTTATATGTAGAGTAAGTTATCTTATGGTTGAAGATATGAATCTCAGCAGTAGTACTAGCTCTCTTATGTTTTGAATAATATTTTATTATCTTTACCATATTAAATCAGATTAAATTTTCTTTATCAAATAATTATATATTCACTTAATTCTCAAATTTTATTATTATATTTTTATGAGATTTTAGGAATTCAACTAAAAAATTTTCAATATATGAAATTAAGGTCGTCTTTATGCTGTCAAAATGTACTTAATTAAATTTATAAATATTATGTAATTTCTAAGTGGACAAATCTTAAGATAGTCGAAATTAGGATAGTCATTTAAATGGTATCACCAGAATTTATTCTGTATGAATGAAATATTACAGCCAACTAATTTATATAAGAATTGTTCAAAGAAAAAGAAGAAATGTTTTAATTGCAGATTATAAAGAGAATTTTGTAGATTATAAAATAAACTTGATAGAAGTGAAATAAGATTAAAATTAGGCAGGAAAATGCAAAAATAAACTTTACTCATTAGTAAAATATAAATATTAAAATGAAATAAAAATTACTAAATATGTAAGACTCACCATAGTGGAACTCTTAGGAAAAAAGCACAATTTACAAATCAGATGCCCTTAGACCACATATTGAAAAAATAATTGGTGAGTATAGCCATAGAGAGCTAAAGGATAGTAACTTCCCTTAACTCTTCAGATACCTAAATAGAAGCTCTCAAGGAGCAATACTTCTAAAACCTTGCCAAGTCAGAATACTATAAAGACTATACTGTTCCTGTATAGTAAACAAAAAATTCTACCAAGGAGTACCTGCAATGTACTACTCGAACTAGTAAGATATGATGAAATTCCTCTTTGGCTACAAAAAACAACAATATAAACTATTCTAAAGAATAGACACAAAAATCTGGAAAACAATCAAAGACATAGTCTGGCTCATAAACGACGTACACTTTAACTAACCAATCAGACAACAAAACTATGACGTACTAATCCGGTAGGGTATCTATTACTAAATAAAACCAGAAAGATTGAACAGTATTTTCCGACCGGAAACTGATGACTAAGTAAAATCAATTACAGAAGCTATTGACTACAACCAAAGAGAACTCAGAGACTTTACTAATATCTTCCATGATGATCTCATTAGAAAGAATATTGACGACATGAACAAATACTATGATAACTTATGTAAATTATTAGATAAAAGTTATACACTCTCAACTCCCTCCAAATTTATCCAAAAACTGTGTTTTGACACCATAGTTAAGAACGTCAAACAACCAAAAGACTTTTAGAATCTTGATCTCCCGTATTGGGATGAGATCATCAAAGTCAAGAACAATCCAAAGGCTTATAACTACGGGATTACTAGAGTCATAAACGACAAAACAGTCTAAATCTAACTATATCTTAATAATAACAAGACAAAAGTCCTACAAGAAATGATCAATAACCCCAACACTAACCTCTTTATGTACGAAGAGATTAGAAAAATTTTAATGAACCCCTTCGAAGATAACGATTTAAAAAGAGAAATCGGCTCAGAAACTTACAAAAACTCAAGGAAAATTACCTTATACTTGTAGGAAACAAAATAGCTGAAACAGACAATATTCTCCTATAAGAATCATGCTTCCTTGCGGCCCATATCTGCTCCTGGGAATTTGAGAAAAAACTTCCAACCCTAAATAAACAATGGATAGACATAATGTCCAGTACTCTGGGCTACTCTATAATGAACCATTGTATGAGCACAAACTTAGATGTAAAGGGTATACTCAACAACATCTACCATTTTCAGAATTCAAAAGAAAAAGACTACTATGAAGAGCTAGTCCAAGAACTCATTGATGAACTCAAATTAAGAATTGGAACAAGACAACTATCAGAAACAGCTGACAGAAATCTACTAAGTGGAACAAGAAGAAAAATCTTAAATTTAAAAAACTTTGAAGAAAAACAAGATGACAAGAAATACTCTGACATGAAGGTATCTTACAAAGGCTACGAATGCTTATGAACTCGACACAGATTAAGAGTCTAACTACAAATTAAAAGGGCTTGACCCTTATATATATATTAAAAAATATACGAGATCGGGGGTCCCTAGAGACCTCAATGTGATCTAATTATTATTATTATTAGTAAAATAATATCTTTTAATATTTCCATTAACTGTAGAAGTATTACCATATATAGCTAAATAATTATAATTTTTATAAATATAAATTGATCATTCAACATTAAAATAATATAAACTGATTCTTTATGTTATTTGTAAAAACATGTTTATTCATAAATGATAATCTATACAAAACTTGCTTTTCTGCATTTCCTATATCATATACCTCTTTTTATGTTGCTATAATTGCAATAACTCAAAGGTTTTAAAAATTGCTTTGATTATTAAAGCACATCAATTAATTTAATATACTATTCGAATTATTATTATAAATTGATACTCTTTAGTATATTCTTTTTATTTATTAAGAAGCTTAGTAGTAAACATCAAAAGCATTTAATAGATTGATCTCCAAAAAGAAAGCAAATTTCAGATATTAATCAAAATAAAATCGATAGATATGTGAGACTTTTGCAGATAATTAAATTTATATTGAAAATTTTAATTGTAACTTTGTAAATATTAACATATATAATCTTAATTAATTATATTTCTATTTATTAAAGCAGCTTTTACTATATTTGCTGGACTTCAAGTTATTATTTAAACACACAAATTGCAGTTCAGTTAATGAATTTGTTTCTGAATCAACTGCAAAAAAGATAAAATATTCATAATTTAATTTCATTATCAATTAAGAAATGTCTTTCTTTAAATGATAAATTAAAATATAAAAATATAAAAACATTATATTATGTTTATTTATTAATTTATTTGATTTAATAAACTTAATAGCCATTATTAAATCTGATTTACTTGCTTGAGTTGATCACAGACATAGCTACTTATCTGAAAATAAACAGTACTCTTCAAAGTTCACTAGTTATAATCAAGCCTCTAGCTGAGATGCTTTCCTTAAGCAAAGAGATAATGTCTCCATCAAGACTTTTTAGTTATAGGATACCTGGAAGATTTCATTGTGCCCTTCACTTTAACTTGGAGACTACATCGATGAAATCGATCTACAACTGTAATCTTCGACAGTAATGGCAATTACGCTACTAAAACACTTGAAATTTATCAGGGCCCCTTATGTGCTTAGTGGTTTCATAGCGAGGTTATGCATAATCATAGGTACACTAATAATATTGATTGAAAGTATTTGAATATTGATGATATCATAGGCAGAGATAAATGCAGTGGTGTTGCTGCTTATTTGTAGTGATTAGGAGATTTTATCACAACTAATCATCAATAATGCATAACAACTAGTTAAATTTGATAAAACACTCATTTTATATATTTATATTAAACCATAAATATTAAATATTGTATGATAACTTTAATCAAATTATATTTTTATTGTTGATCCGTATTAATTACTGTTAGCATGTTAACTGATCTATCAAAATCAGACATGAACCAAGTTAGCTGTTGGTAGATTATCCGAATCTATCTGTATTCTGCTGAGAGGTTTGAAGCAGCATTTTCACCTCAATAAAGCCCCAGAGTAAAGAAGATTTATTGAGAGCAAATCCAAGGATAGAAAGGATTTAAGCAATAGTTACTGATGGGCTGATTACGTGTCGAAGAAGTAACATAATCAGTAATAATATTTATTGTTAATGAATTCAAGCTGGTAACACAAAGTTTAATAGATGTTTTATTCTCTGGATAATTATATATATATTATATTTTGAAGGTAATCTTATTATTCTCGTTAGCTAAACCAAATAAATAAGTTTAAAGTGAGAATGAGTAAACTGTTGTCTGCTCTGAATCCACAAATTATAAATCTTAAACTCGTGTTAGTTTAACATGATTTATTAGATAATTAATTTGGTAGTTGTATATGACTTAGTATAATTACAAATAAACTAAAATTACTAAATAACTATCATTAGCATACATTTATGAGAATTTACTTAATAATAAATGAATTTAATTGTAAGTATGAATCTCTTAGCTGATGGTTTAGTAGGAGTATTTTAAGGATTTTATAATAACTCGCTTGCAAGTTCAGTTTCATTATTAAAAACTTTTAATACTATCAATTGAATAGTTATATATATTCAAACTTAAGTATTTCAATTTTAGGAATTACGATTATATCAAACTAATAATAATAATAATATTATCATACTGAGCTCTGGGGACTCACGATCTAAAAATATATGTTAATATATAAGGTTCAAGCACTTTTCAATTAGTTTTAGTCAGTTCTAGTGAAATTCACCTTATGACTTCTACATCTAATATTTCTGTCATTTTTCTTTGTTTTTAACTCTGTATGTTTTGGTAGAATGTGTCTTCTATTTTTTGAATTAACCTTTTTTCAACTGATTGTTATCCTTTCTGGTATTAGTGTAGTTGGAGTACCAGTTTTGTCTTTAAAAATATTTATCGATCTCATCATTAAGCTCAATTTTTAATTGTTCTATTTTAAATTTGATCCTTTTCCAGATCTAGAACAATGACAAACATTGTCAAAATATTGTCAAAATCTGGTTGAGTTAAATTAATGTCTTTGTGTTCAAAGTCTTAATGGTTGTTGTAGATAAGGATAATTTTTGCCAAACTATGGATTTTAACGTCAAAGATTTAGATCTTCTCATATATATATTTGTTAGTATTCTATGATAGAGCTTATGAGGGTATAATCTAATTATCTTCTGTACCTTTTTGTTAGTAGTTCATTTCTGATCCTAGTCTGGTCAGATATTGAGGGAGTACCGATGTGTGACGTATTTGTTGTCATAGAGTCTAATATTAAGAATGACGTTTATTCACTATTTAGTAGTGAAAATGAAATGGAGTTAGGATTTTCCATGTTAGTTTGGCTTTGTAAATTCCCTAAACCCTCAATTGAATTTGTTTAGTCAGGGCTAGGATTAGAAAGTATTTCAATAGATTGTTCTTTTTGTCAAACTTTTGAGATTAAGGTCGAATATCATTTTCGACAGTCTACATTAAGTTACTAAATAGGGATTTTTTGTCCAGGTTTCTGGGTGATGTTTAAAGAAATGGGTGGAGTTAAGTTCTAAAGATTCTTTGAGCTATAGAATCTCTTTTAGTAGACTTAAATTTCTTGTTTCCCTTTTGTTTTGAATTCCGTGAGTTTTAATATTTTCTGTCTTTTTTTTTACAGTTTCAGCTTTTCTTATTCCAGTTTTTAAATTTGTTTTTTGATTATTTGTTCTTTGAGCGTAAGATATTTGGGAGGTATTTGGATTTTGTGCTATAGGTAGTACTAAGGAATAAACTCTAGGTTATCTTCAATGTCCTCGCTCTCAAAAAATTAACAGTCATCTTCACTCCACTCTGATTCAAAGTCGGATACGGTCTTAGATTCACTCCTTGCCCTTAATCTTCCAGATATTGGGTGGTAGCAAGGTATGAAAAGTCTCTGTCTTTCTTTTTCTTTTTTGGAGGTTATTATGAGGTATCAAAGTCTTCGTCGATATAGTCATAGGTGATGGAGATTTCTTATATATTATCTCCTATTTAAGATAAGGAATCTTTCGATTCTACCTCGTCCTGTTTGAAGTTAGATTTTCTTTAATAGCACTGTAAGTCAGTGTCATTATTTCTCTATTTTCTAATAGATATTTGTTATAAGCAATCTCAAAACTTCCTTCAGGATCCTGGAAGTATCCCTGGTTTTTTAGGGAAATTTAGTCGTACTTGTGAGGCAATTCACAAATCTCACAAGTTCACTTTCAATTTAATAATATATTATATCAAACTAATTTTACCTCTAAATTTTGTATTTATCTCAGTACTAAATTACCGAGCGAAAAACCTTAACTTAATTATTGCTGAAGATATAAAATCATCGACATAAACTCAAGGTATTTAAAAAAAGAACTGTTCCAAATAGTTTTGGGTGTTCCACTTATATTCTAATTGTTATTGATTACTAGTACGGGAGTAATTCTTGGTAACTTTTTTTTTAATTTCAAATAATAAACTTTTACATGATAAATTATTGGTATTTCAAAGTGTTTTTTGCACATTTTACTATTTAATATTAACAAATTGTTGTAGTTAATTATAAGATATTATTTAATGATAATATGATATTCATTTAAATTTATTTATTCTGGAATTCCACTTATCGTAAATACTCTAAAACCATATATAATTTCTGTAAATTAATCATTTTTATATTTAATATAATAATAATAATTAATTATTAATGGAGGAAGTTATAATGCACTTTCTGCAGCTCATTCCTCTTATCAGATCTCACAACAATGCATGTGCTTATTTTCTTCATTTCATTATGATTGCTTCTTGTAATATCATTATCTAAAAAGTAATCTTTACTCTTTTATTTTGAAAAAAGTTATTACTTTAAATGACAATGAATACAAAAGAATCTAACGATTTTCATGTTTTTTAATCTATTGCCATTTGCTAACAGTAGAGAATACACAAAAATTTGATTAAAATAAAGTTGCAGGCAACTACCAAGAGAAATATGAATTTATGGGTGAGATTTTTCAATCTACCCTATAACAATTACTATTGTAAATCTATATTCTCACATAGCTTTCATCATATGGGGGCATTAAATGTTATATGCTTGTTGATTACTATTAGCTTAATTTACAGTATACAATCACCACATTTAGCTATGTTTATTAAAGCGTTAAAATTGCTTATTTATAAAAAATTCTATATTATTCATTCAAATCGTTAAGTTTAACTCTTACAACCTATTGTGATTATTCATTTTTGCGATCGAATTTATTTAATAGTAAAATAAGTCATTATTCAATAATTTTTAATATTAAAGATATACGGAATTTATGATTGTCTAAAATAGTATTAAAATATCAAATTAATATAATGCCTTCAAGCATTTTAAAATCAGATTCTTTTCTCAAATAACAATTGAAGAGTATACATACTAGTCACCTTTAAATTCTTAAAAGATTATAGTTTACTATCTCATCTCACATAAAGTTTAAGTTATTTATTAAAGTTCAATATCAATTGAGAAAATCATGTTAATATCCTAATTTTAGATGAGATTTATTATTCCATGATTTTTAATAAATTTATTAAGATTGTAGCAAAAATACTTTTAAAATATCACTATTAATTTTGAGCAAGAGATGAATATATTCTCATAATAACTTTTTATTTATATGTGAAATTCTTTTTTACCAATTTGATAATTTCAGCTTTACAGTTACTTAATTAGATTGACTTAAATTTAAAATATATGCAAGTTACTCTAGGCATTTGTCTTTCTAAACTATACTCTTTATCTAATGCGGAGATAATTTTAACAATCAGTAATGCATTATTAATGTTTTAAAAATCTATATTATAGTTTATCAAATTTGAAGCTATAAGTTGAATTCATCTAATCAATAATATAGTTACCAATTATTCTATTGAATTGTGTTATTTGATTAATTCGACTACATATCAAAGAATATTTTTTTTAAAATCAGTTATATAATTAGATAATTTTTTTTTACAGAAATTCTACATTAAAATTTCTATAATTTTTAAAATGCATTTGATATATTTATCATATTGTGATTTTAGAGTTATGAATATTATGGCTTTTATATTGTAGTTTAAATTGTTTATCTCAAGCACTTTGTTTTGTTTACTCTCTTTAGTAATTTAATCACTCATCTAGAGCATTTTCAAATTTGATATCTGAATTCTATATCATTTGGTCTTTAACTCTTCTATTTTGCAATTAATATATTCCCTGATTATTTAGTTATCCACTTCATCTATAATTTGTGTGATTGCTTTGTTTTCATTGTCTTTAAAATAACCAATTTTAGATTTCGTTGTTAAAGCAAATTAGGGAAGATAATAAGCGGCAATTTAAAACTTACTATCAGAACTTAAGTAATGATGTTCCGAATAATTTAAGAACTCTATTTTATACATGAAATTGATCTTTCTTTTTTATATATAATTTTACATATGCCGTAAAATTGTCACTATATTTATATATCTCTTTGATCTGTTTAGGTTATTTACTCTTACTATGTTTTAATACATTTTAAGAATTCCACTAAATTAAGAGATGATCTTTGAAATATATATAATTACAGCTTTTAAATTTCTATGTTTTATGAATAATTTGATATTGACATAAGTTGTTGAATAGTTATGAAACTTTAATGATTATTTATTAAAAAATCAATAACGTACTCTTCTTGTTCGTTATAAAATACTTTGACTATTTACATGATTTTAAGCAAGAAAATTGTGTAAAGTTTTATAATGTCTTTTATTTTTATAGAAAGATAAGTAATAATGAGAATAACTGAATAGGGCTATACCATGTTATTAGTGAATCGAGACGTTTAAGAATGTTGAATATTTATGATTATATTCAATAATTTGAAAAAATAGAGTTAATTATTACTATTATAAGTGGCAAATTAATATAATATAAGATTTTTAAAAGAAAAAAATTGACAGTTCAAATTAAGAAGGTGTTAATAAGACTTTGAATTCACATGCGATTATATTTTAACTACCTAATTAATTAAGATGAGATGTGATAGATAAATAAATTTATATTAAATATTATTTAATTGTTTTATTATTCTACCAGACTATTTCCTTAGAAAATAATATTTCTTAAATTTAACAATATCTAATTCAAAAAAGAAAGGTGAAATTTCTTTTATTATAAGATGAATAATTTTATCATTCTAAAGCATTGGGGATTAATAAGTAAATACATATTATTTATGTACTGTGTTATACGATCTTTTAGATCCATTATTTTCGTTAACCTTACTCATTTATCTACTACAACTGCCTTGTCAAATACATCAAGATTACTAAGTAGTAATGCTTAGCATAAGCCACACCCACAAAAAAGTGATGGCTTTAATGCTTGAATTGAGTTATTTTCATAAATTAAATAAAAGAATTTGACAAATAGGTTGAAAGGTTGAAAAAAATTAATTAAAACAGCAATGATAAATTATTTTTATATTACCCATAAGTTCTGCAACATTATAAAAATAGGCTCTGAATCATTTCAGCGGTAATAACTCACATGCTGTAGTCTGTATTTCTCAATGACTTTCGATGATTTTCAATGTATCTAATGAAGGAACAAAGACTTTTGAAAGCGCGAGGACACCTGCCAATACAACGACCTAAGGTGATCTTCTTCCGATTTTCTTAGCTACTATATCTAAAGCGTAATTACCTCAGTTTGAATCTATGCAGAACCTTCTCCAATGTAACCTCCAAATGCGAAATTGAGACTTTGTTAAATAATGAAGACGAAAAATATACCAGTTGTTGAGGAGAATCTTGTACATACAAGTTGAAGAGTCGATTGAAGAGGGACTCTTTGATAAAATATAAAGGCGCTGGAGATTGCTCTATCATTGAGACCAAGGCATTCCACGGTATTTTCTCCAAAGAATGCAGAGTAATCGACTGACCTCACAGTTTGCATATTAAATCTAATTTCCCCCAGAATAAGATCCTTGGTGACTTTTGACTTGAGAGCATATTCAGCAATAATTCTCTTTGCAGCATTGGCATGAAAGATAGTAGTGGTAGAAGGCTCTGAATTTACTGCTGCCTCAGAATTTATCAACTTTGAATGTCCTGGCATCTGAGCGTGCTCCCCTTGGTGGGAAGAAGTCGTATAGAGCTCTGAGTTACCAGAGTGGATTGGAACTCTATTGGTTGAGAAGCAAACGAGTATAGCGTGCACAGTAAAACTGCTTCAGGATTCCTCTACCTCGTTATCGTAAAAGCTCTCCATTTACATTAAAATTCTTTTGATAGTGTGAGAATCCGCATGGAAAGACTACACTACAACATTGAGGAAAGTGCGTAGTCATGAAGGGAAAAGGGCAGCAGCTTCAAGATATTGAATTTTTAGCAGACATGATTTTCTCCTCAAATCCAAAACTATCACATGGAAATTCAAATGGTTTAGATTAAATTTGATCTTCGATTATCTCTGCCCCTTGTAAATTTCTCTGAGTCGGACATCCAATCTCCTTGCGTTTTTGAAGGAGATCACGTGGTACAACTGGCAGCCCTCCATTAGAGCTTCGCCCCTTACTTCGCTTGCAATACTTTTTTTTCAAAAAATGCCTAAACTCGCCATAATGATCAGAGTGAACTGAATAAGATGTAAGTCTAACAAGGAAGTAAGTGCTCTGAAGATTAAAAACATTATCTCGACGGCGATGAAGAAGACAGCGACTCCTCACATTAAAGCAGCAATTAAATCGGCCAAGATCAAGTCAATGATGAGAACCAGGAAGAAAAATATGCTAATGTAAGTATAACACTTTGATTGATGATTTTTATTTTAGGAGGAGACGAAGAACTTCGTAATTGAATTGCATGGCATTTAGAACTTTGTTATTGGCTAAAAATACATGGAAAAACACTGAAAAATAAGTTTAGAGATTAAAATTAAAAGAAAATAATCTCAGAAATTTAAGCTTCCATTCCTTCAATGAACTTAGATTAGAGCAAAGATATAGTTTGACGCATTTCATCTTTGATTAAAATGGAAGACTGCAATAATGAGAAAGGACAGCTTATACATACATTACTCTAAATGACTAGTTGTAATTATTTCACTCATTTATTATATCTTTAAGCAATATATTTAAGTATTGGGTTTTGTATTTAAAATTTCATTCTACCTATTTTTCAAATTATTTTATCTTGAATTTAATTATCTCTGAAATTATGCTTTTTGGTTTATTTTATATTACATTCTTTCACTCTTTAGTTAAATTATTATCTTATTTTTTAATATGCTTTTAAGCATATTTGCAGATTAAATTAATAGTCTTTAAATTAATCGAACTGCAAGTATAGCCTGAAAGTATACTAATTATAAATTAAACTAATTTATATAGTATTTTTTCATGAAATAAAGCAAACTTAAGAATGTAATTTCTAACAATCTTTTCAATTAAAGTTGAGAGAACATTATGTATTTTTATTTCATTTCAATTAAATGCTATAATTTATTTTAAATTTAAATTCAAACCTTTGTCAGCATATCCATTTACTCATTATTGTTCTTAAATTTTAAATAAAATTCCAAATATTTATTTACATATTTATTACAGCATGTTTAAGCCAACAAGCTATACTCTAATTATATAATAAATACGGAGCATTTTGTTATTAATTATAAGAATTTGATTTCTAAAATGTCTTTATTTTCATCAAGCTATCATATAATAATTATTGTTTCATTTATTATAAAATAATTACTGCCTCTGTCGCATTTGATATCTCACATCTTAGTTTTTTAGGAATGTAGAGTTGTAGCTTAGTGTAATTTTCTGAGCTTTTTGATTTTATGATTGCCACGTCAACTCACTGAAATGCATTTATATCACGACTTAGATTTATGGTATGATTATAATATAATCAGTTATATGTGTTTTATTAACTGAGATTGCTCATTTAATATAATAATAACTGTTTCTTTATCTTTTGAGTAGAATTAGAAATAGTTGATTATTTAAATAAAAAGATTGCTTAGACATTGGAAGGGGAGGTAAACACAGTCTAATAATTTTAAATGATTATTAAACTTTTATAGATGGTGTGAAAATATAAAGAATATTGAATAATAGTGTAAAATAAGAAGAATTATGAGAAAACGGAACAGTGCCCAATGTCATTAATTTCAAAAGAAAAACAAAAATCTTGTGTGAGGGTTCAAAATTACATTTAACTTGAATTAAAAATACATTATCATCACCACAGAGAAGAATGGGGACAGATATAAGCGAAAAAACCATTGTTTATAGTCTTAAACATTATTTAAAATGTACAAATTGATTCCTATAATCAGTTAAAAGCGTATAAAATCGAGTATATAAAAATTCTCAAATTTAACGAAATGTTTATTATCAACTCTAGAAATATTTTTAATTATTAAAATTAGATTTATTTATTTCTATGTTTTAACTTAACACTTTTGTATATTGAAATATAAAAACATATAATAATAATAATAATAACAATAATAATAATGTGATGACATTGAGGTCTCTGGGGACCCCCGATCTTAAAAAGCTAAAGAGCTTTATAAGGGACAAGCCCTATTAGTTTTACTGAGATTCTCTCCTGGTATACTGAGTCTTCATCTTCTGCCTCTTCTTCTTCCTTTTCCTTTGTTTCTGTTTGTCTTTCTTTTTCTTGACCTTCCTTTCCTTTCCTCTTCTTTGGTTAATCATTAGAACGTGGTCCCCAAGGTCTTTGAATTCGAATTGGGTGTCAAAATGTTTGACATTGATAGAAAATTTCATGTCTGTATGGGAGATTAGTTCTCTACATCTGGATGTGATTAGTTAGATTAGCTCACTTTTGAGGAAGTAGGTAGTTTTCTGAAGGCATTTTACGTAGATCTCTATCTTGTTTAGGTGGGTAAAATAGTCTGAGCTAATTGATAAACAGCATCTTTCATTTGCTGTGACATTTTTGAGAATGTCTATGTTAAAAAGTCTTACGAAGCCTTTTAGTTCAGGTGGGGTTTCCACTGCTGAATTGGTCATGGTCTTAATATGTTCTTATAGCTAGCCCTTGTTCATATTAACCATCTTTACCATCTTGTCATTCTCTATGTTTTGGTAAATTGCTGTTATTGCTTCTGAAAACCTTTTTGTGATTTTTTAGAGTCCACTGTTGATTGTTGTAATGGAAATGCAGGATTCTCTAGTGTCAAATCTGTTTTGAAGTTGTTCTTTGGTTATGGTCTGCATGTCTGATTATATTTAATATTAATTATATTAATATGTAATCTCTTTTTTATTAAGATCCATATTTAGTACTAAACCTTAATTTAATGATTAAGATTAATATCCTATTTAGAACTAAATTTCTTCTGTGACGTATTTGACGTCATTGGTTTATTGGACTTATTAGACTGGGTGCGTCATGGAGTGATTCATGGATTTTCTTTCTTCTTGGATGTCTGACTCTATGTAAAAGGTATGTTGACTAGAGTCGTCAATGTAGGAACTGTCGTTTTAGTTGTCGTCGTATCTTTGTTTTTCCTCCACGGAACTCCAATCTTCCTCGTTATCTGTATAGATTATCTTTTTTGTGATAATTTATCTGTTGTCTCTTGTGTGGATGCTGTCTCCATCCACTACATATGATTTGTTACTATCTAACTCTGAGTAGATATCTTCTGCCTTCTCGACAAGGTCGGGTGGCAGGGATGGTTGTTCAGGTTTAGCTGTATAAGATCTTTCTAGGTATTGGTGGGGTATTGTTGGGGTGTATTGGGGTTATATGAATTTATTATTAATTGAAGCAAGTCTCAACATTTATAAAAGTTGTTGAGTGCACAGTTTTATTATCTCGGTGCTGTTTTCTTTGTCAAACTGTATACCAATTAGGTATATTTGGAACTAGTTGACTATATAGAAGCTTTTTCTTATGAGTTTTCTGGTTATGAACGTTAAAATTTCGAGTATGTGGAGTCCCTATTGCTGTTAGTTTTGTTTGATGATATCAATTGTGTATAGTGCTAAGTGTTTGTATTCATTGTTTTCGACATCACCTTAGATTAAGTCTCGTTATGTTTTGCTCAGTATACCCATTCTGTGTTTCTTATTTCATAAAATAAAATATTAAAACATATTATTATTTTCTATTTAAACCCATTATTTATATTAAAACTTTTTAATTTTATATCTATATAATTCAATTTACATTGATATTTAAAAATGAACTTTGATTTTAGTCAAAATAAGTTTCATTTATTCACATATAATAATATGTGTAAATAATTGATAATTATATATATTATAAGATTAAAATCTTTAAAATCTAATATCTTTATTGAATAAAGAAAATAATTTATAACATATAGAATAATGAATAAATCTAATTTAATTTTGATAGGAAAGTAATTTCATTTTTAATAAAAATTCAAGAATTAATAATAAAACATAAATACTTAAAATTAATAATAAAAGAAATATGTTCAAGTAGTATAAAGATAAAATTTACCATTTGCGTCCATCTTAAATATAATAAAATATAAATAAAACATATTTATTAAAAATATTTATATTAATGTTTAGAGAATGACTTATTTATAATATCATTGTATTTTAAGAATTTATGTATTCCCAATTTGTTATATATTTTGACTGAATATGATATTTCAGATCTCATTACTAGGCACTAGAATTAAACTCTTTGACAACATCTCTATAATCACACTTGAAAGATATCACCAACTAATGACTCAGCCCAGAAAATATTACAAGCATGTCAAAAGATTCACACAACCCATTATCACCAGAGAAATGACTATATAATTGATTAACAAACACGCAATCCAAGAATTAGACAAAGAAACTTTCTCAGTTTCTCCCACTATCACTTTCTATTGATGTAATCATGCCTAAGGCTTCCTTAAGTTATCCAACTGCTGCTAGAGCCCAAGACATAATCTACTCGCAAATATTTAAGGGGGGGCAATCGAAGTAACCCAGGTAATAATAGAGCTCCCTCTATGATCTCAGACATTGAGAATGAAGTTTTTGACTAGGATGAGTGAGAGAGTTGAACCATTGAGCTACATGTTCAAAATGTCGATGATATCTTACATGTAATAAGAAATTCATATTTAATGTCATGAAAAAAGATTACTTCGCAATAACTAAAAGTTTATCAACCAATAATAACTATTTATTAATAAAAGATGGCAGGCTACATTCAAATGTGACTAGCACAACTTAACTCCATTGAAAACTCATTTAATAGCTGAAGACCAGTGGAAAAATCCCTATAGTAATCACGGAGAAAATATTTAAAAATAGAGAATTATCTCTACATAATAGCTGAGGAAATAGCAAAAAATCAACATTTATAACATAAAGCATAAATTCAACGAAATTTTCACAAATATACAAACGATTAAACTTAATCATACTTAAAAACAATAAATGAACTCTTAATCAATCAATGAATTCGTCGCGTAATATTAGTCTATTAATAATTCAGTGATTTTCAAATTCAAAATTTGAATAAACAGACTAGTACATCAGGAAAGATCTTACACAATTCATATCAACTACATTTTAGTCCTATAATATATATATAAGAAATTGTAATTTATTATAAATTTAAGAAAACTAACTTATTGATAATCCAAAGATATAAAATAGACAGATTAAGAGACCATTATCTCCAGACAAGGAAAAATATACAATTGAAAAAATAAGAAAATTAACAAGATAACTAAGATGCCAAAAGAAGAGAAGAAACTATAGAGTGAAAAGAAGTTATTGGGGACAGAAAGCCGCAAAGTTAAGGAAGAGAAAGCACTTCTATTCCTTAATATAAATTATTTCTCGTATATCTTTGAGACTTCAATATGAGTAAATTATTATTATTATTATTAGTATCAATGAAATGTTTAATTTAATTTTTTATCATAATAAAATTTTATAATTTGTTGGCTTTTAAATCTATATTTTGTTTGGTTCTGAAATGAATTTCTCTGCTTAATAATTTAATTTGTTTCTTAAGATTTTATGTTATTTTTCTTTTCTTTTTGATAATCTTTTGTTTTTTCTTGCAATTTTATTATTATTATTAATTAAATCTAAAAAATAAATTTAAATTATTATATAAGATTGATGGTTACTGGTTATTAACAATATTTTTGTAGGTTGGTTCTTTTTATCATTTTCTAATATCATGTTTATAAATAGTATTTTTTTATTTCTAAAAATATGATAATCTGCATATAAATGTCTGTTGAAATAAATCACCAAATATAAGTTATCAAAGTAATAAAAATAATTTTACAATATTTGATTATCAAAATCTAATATTCTTTATTTTAATCAAGTAAAATGAATCATAAATGGCTGAAATGTAGATTTCAAAATTGTAAGATTATATCTGTATATTTATTTGACACAATCTTGATAATTATAGGCATTAATTATAAATAGACACATATTTATTATTAAAATGTAAAATATAAATCTAGTACATTATATTATAATTCCCAAGTACATGAATAAAAATTATCATCAGTTGAATTTTCGAATACTTATTAAATCTATATTCTATCCTATACAGCTGCTCTCCTAAATATATTAAATTCTTACTATGTTTTAAGGAACTTTAAAACATTTTCTTTTCAGTAATAAATGAATTATTCTTAATATTAATTATTTATTGTAATTTTTAATAATAGCCATAAACTAATAATTATTGTGCTATATTTTGATTGTTTTTAATTTCATAAATTATAAGGTTATAGATTGAAATTAAAGTTTAACTAAATTGCATAGAATAATGCTTCTGCATGCTACTATTTTTATAATTCTAATCATAGCATTTGGTAAGTTATATCTATTAAAATATAGTTTGTTTTATAATCAACAATATCTAACTATTATATAAAGAATGGGAAAAATAGGCTATGTAGAAGGATTACTATAAAAACAACCCCGAATATTTCTAAAATAATACAGAGTTTAAATACAATTCAATATTCAATTTCAAATAGCCGTGATTGATCAACTTTAACATCATCTTATTCATTGTTTGCTTTTAAAGTGCTGATAAGTCAATTCATCAATCGAATGTGTGCTCAAGTCCTCCATCTTGATGGTTCTTCTACCAAGTTTATTGTGGATTTACTCTGAGAGGTTAAAAACCACATCTTCATCGTCTACGTATTGTTACTCCTCGGATCTATCTCTTTGTGATCTACCTTCAAGGCATGTGCCATCTTCGTGTTAAGCCATCTCTACCATCTATGCACCCTCAGCAGCCATCTCTGTATCATCCTCTGTAGTTGCCATCGGCATCTACTCTTCTCTGTGTTTCTCTGCCTCTACATCCTCAATAATACCCTCATTGACGAATTTCTCCTCTCCTCTCGACTTACTGATCGGCTAGAGGCTGGTCATCACATTGGGCATCTCGGCATTATTTATCAACTAGTATTTTAAAAGATATCACAAGAAGATCTTCAAGAGGGGGAATACCAGTGGCACCACTTAATTTTCCATGTTCTAATCTATGGAAATGGAGTCTCCGATTTAGACAAGTGTCGGGAGGGCTGAGATAAGTAAGAATCTTTATTTAGTGGGACCGCCCTATGTCATTATGAGCACCCTTAGGCATATTTCCTTGGAATTTCGAACGATGATGATAATCTCCTATACAATATACTTCTAGATCCCTCTATGCTTCTCCACTTTTCTAGAGCCCAGTTTTTTTCCACATTGTGCGGTGAGATGACCTTGGCGGATTCCCATTCTGTTGAGAGAAATTCGTTAGAATGCTTAATGCTAACCGTTAGGCACGCCAAGGATTCTTCATTAAGTCAGCACCTTACTAACGGATCTACACATTCTTTAAAGGATACTACTGAGGATGAGTGATCAATCTTGGTAAATTCTAATTTTAAAGAAGTGAACATTTGTCGGCAAATCTTCGATATTTGTCGTTTGTTGTTGACCATGTACTAGATAGGGCCCCCACCACTTACCATAGGTGCGTCCGATGTAGTGAGTGATTATCATTAGATTCCTTCCTTAACTTTTAAGTCTCTAATGGGCTCCTCACCTTTCTTGCTGCGCGTCGTCAACGCGAATGTCAGGCACGTCCTGGCCAGGTAGAACTCCACAGTGTGTTGGATGCGGTCCCGATGACAGTAGATGGTGTGATGGTCGTAGATGGTCGACATCAAGCCTAAGAAGCTCTTTATATTATGGACTTCATTGCTGATGATCTCCAACAAGCATGTCACCTTGGGTGCCTGGCCTAGCCAGCTCATCAATGTCTCTTGCATCTAGTCAATCTCCACCCTTTGAGGCAGCAAGGAGGGCGACAGCTGCACCGACGGCGAGGTAGGGTATCGTAAAGGATCTTGTATAGGGTATGAATAGGGGTCTTGCATAGAGTATCACTAAGTTTCGCAGTTAGAAATAGTTTTTAAGTCTTATTAATATACTTTAATACTTACCTCAAATATTTTGTTGCCTATTAAATTGTGAAGACCCCCTATATATCCCCCTATATAAATATAAGACATTAGTGATTTAAACAAAATGCAACCAAATTCCTATAATATTATCGATAAAATACATAAAAATAGGTAAATATGCATAAGTTCAAATATTGTTTTATTTTTTGTAATTTAAGATATAAATAAAATTAATAAGCTTATTAAAAATGAATCATCTCTTTGGTGGAAAACAAAATAGCTCAATAAAAATCACTTCTATATAAAGTTATTTCAATATTAAATATCCTCAGAAACATGATGAGATAAATGTTTACTTTAAGTATAAAAGCCATTCTTCATTAATCCACCACAAATAACTACAAAATAATCATTTATTTTGTTATAATTCTAATGTAGAAATATAAGAGCTGCCTCAAAATTTGAAGTGTTGTAATTTTACATAGTGTAGCGCTAAATCTTTCAACTTCATGAGCACAATTGGTAAGAACTTGACAGTTTGTTCACTTGACCCATTCTCGATCTTTATTTCATGAATAAGTGCTGGGACTTCATCACCAATAATATATCAGAAGGAGAAGTAGCATGCCTAGAGAAGGTTTAAAGATGCTAGAACACTATGAGAATTCATAATATTTTATGAAAATGGTGAAGATCTCTCTGGCCATATGACTACACTTGAACCAAAATCTCTCGGAATTAATCCATCTGTTGTTATGAATGTACAGAAAGGTAATTATTGAACCATTTAGCCATATAGATTAACTTAATAAACTAAAATAACTTTTTTGTTTATTCAAATTATTATAGTAAAGACATAATCCGCAAGAGAAGATTTTTTAAGAGTGGGGTTTGTACTACTAGTATTCTATAACTTGAATGATAATACATCTCACATATAAAGAGTATGAGAAAAATTCAAGTGAATCTGTGCCCCACTCCAAATAATTTACTTGTCTAGTGGTTTTGATCAGTTAGTTAAAGGTATTCTCATCGAAAAATAAGAGCTCTCTCATAAATATAAGTAAACAGAGATGCATTTAGATTATATCTTAGCAGTTACTTAAAATTAAATTAATAAAACAGCAAATACATGACAGTTAAGAATGAACAAATTAAATCTGTATTAAACACTCTCGTTTTTTTCTATTTTTTTAAAATGTATTTTATCGATATTGTATTTATATAAATTTAGATTAAATTTTTATATATATCCTATTCAAATTCAAATTATTTTCTTATATAAATATTTTCTTGAATTTAAGTAAACTATGCAAAATAGAAAGAATTTCAATAAACTCTAAAAAGAATTATAAAAGGAATATTATTTTTAAATAGAACAACTAATAATAAAGTTATTTCAAGTTCACTACTTAAGACAATTAAGAAAATTATATTAAGAAATTAATGACATTTGATTTTAATATTATAATAATTTATAAAGGAAAAATAAATAAAAACAACCTATTTTAATTAATTATTAAGTTACCTTTTAAGAAAAGAAATGTTAATGGTAAGTAATTATAAAGGCTTTCTTTATCAGTTATCATCTCCCCTCTGAAAGTATCAGGAGTGGGACTGCCAAACTCGACTTCAACCCAAACTCTTTGACTTCATTTATGTCATAACTTCAAATCGGGTCATGTAGTATAATTCAAATATCATGCCAGCTCTGCGGACGAGCATCATGTGCTATTTACCAAGCAAATAATATCAAAAGAACCCAAGGACATAAGGATTTTTATCAGAAAAAAATATAAGCTTAAACACTACACTTTAAGAGTTAGCAATTTGATCAAACATATGTTCATTTTGTCATATACAATCATTCAGTTAATTTTATTTAAATTTAAGAAAATTAATTTATAATAAAAAACAAACAATAAAAATAAGAGAATTAATATAAATTGATTTAAATGAATTAATAAAATCAAATTAATAAATTAGGTTAGAATAAGAATAACATTGAAAATTTAAAAATGCACCAAAGATGAAGAGGAATTCCCTGTTATATATAGAAAAATACGTTATTTTATAATTTTTCAAATAGTTTCGAACCTACTGTCAAGACGGTTGGTCTAATGACCAATTCTGATAGTAGTGTGTTCGAAACTCTGGGTTCGTTGATATTTGTACCTGATAAAGCACGAAATATCCCAGGGTTCTGTAATGTATGTAACTAGTAAAAGCACGGGATAATCGTTCGGGGATGGTAAGACGATAAATGGGAGAACATGATCAGGCCATGAAATCCGGAGTGACGACATGGAAAAAGAACACGATTTTTTGCTACGGTAGAATTAGGTGGTGACCACACTTGATGTTTCCGGATTGGAGGTGGAAGAGAGACAAACCTTAAGTATTATTTTATTTTAATATTAATTTCCTAATAACTTACCTAATTATATCTATATTTTAAAATCTTTATCATCAATTATGATAAAGTAATAATAATATAGCATACAAAATCATTATTATATAAAAAAAAAAATTTAATAAAAATACCATTAATTTATAAAAAAAAAACTGTAAATTTTATATTGTTTTTAAAAATAATTTGACAATGAATAATAATATTACAAAAAAATAAAAAATATTAAAAATTAAAGTAAAACCCTAAGTCTTAATTCATTAGAATATTTAAAGTGATGAAAATTTAATTATAAGTCTTAAAAATTATAATTGATAGGATCAGCTTAAAGTGATGACTTGTGATTATTAAATATGTTATAAAAATCTTTTAACCCTTTACTATCTTCTTAATTTAGTTCTTGCTTTCTTCCACAATATACTCTCGTTTCCTATGCCAGTCCGCTTAGGTCTTTAGTTATGGTGTCTTGAAAAGATTTCTAAATACCTTCCATTTGGAACAAGCTATTCAATTATTTCATATAATTAGTCTGGTTTTCTCGATTATTCTCAAAGCTCTGCAAAAATTACATTTGGAACTGTGTGAGCCTTAGTCTTTTATCTTAAGCAGCAAACATATCCTTTGTTTCTTGCCATAATGCAAAATACGTAACAGTGTCCTTAAAAAATAGCCATTTCCTTCGCTGATGATTTTACTTTTGTCAATTTAATCCAGGTAATTATTTCAATACGCTTGTAGTTGTGGACCTCTAAATGCTTTAAAGCAGGCTCTAGCTTCTTATTAGTTACTCACATGAAATAGTAACCATCTTTTTGAAGATCTGCCTAAGGTGGTCAAGAAATTCTCGGTCTATTAAAGTATGAAAATTTAGATTGCATGCAGTCTAATCACAAGGGCCATTGCTTAGTATAACATCGAATCTATTTACGCATTTGTCTTTTTTTAGTCCTTTTTGACATATTCCCAAACTTTTTGATCCTGAATAGAGCCTTAATACTGCACTGAATCATTTTTCGTTTGCTTCATTCCCCACTAATAAAATTTAAGCTTATAGATTTTCTACTATTTCAATTAGTTGTGTAGTTTGCCTCAATTTTAACTTTATTAGTTTCTCTGAACTTTTGAAAAATTTGATCATTAGTTTAATCTAATAAATCTTCCTTTGTTGTTTTAAAATCTTAATTTTAAATTCTTCAATTTCTTACTGTGAATGATCTTCAATAATTTCTTAATAAATCTGTTAGAATAATAATAAAAACCTATCATTCAATACTTAAATAAAGTCTTAATGTTTTTAAATTTAGTTTCCCATAGTGGATATCTTTAGTTCATAGTATTAAGTTGTCTCCATAAATTTCTTTTTCATTTGCTTTTTCTCATTAATGCAATTTTTATTTTTGAAAGATGTTTCATTTTGGCACTGTAATTTTGGGTTGCTACGCTTTTAATTAAATTCATTATAGAAAATTTATTCTTCTTTAATGAAACTTTTTTTAACTATTCTGTTTTGCACTATTTTATTAAGAGCATTATGAATATGCAAACTCATTTGGTTCTTTTTGCAATTCTTAATTTTAATTTATTGATTATTTAAGGGTAAGTTAATGCGAGTACCAGTTCCTAAAATCTCTAAAATGCTTGAATTTAGTCTCTAAATGTTAAATTTGATCCATAATTAAATTTATGTTTTATTCTAAACTCTTATAGTAATGACTTAAATTTAGAGTTTTTCCTAATTACAGGTTCCTCAAGGGCTTATTACTCACTAGATTTCTTTAAGTTTATGAAACATTCTAAGCCTATTAATTGAGATATAACATATTTAAATTCAAGTTATAATTATTGAATGAGTTATTAGGTGGCATTTAAAATTGAGATTGAGTCTAAAATTTGTTAAGATTATTTTACTGAGTGATATTTGAATCAAAGTTCTATTAATTCATATAATTTGTGTATTGAAGATAATGAGAATTATTTTACTGCAATGGTATTAATGTATGTATATTCTATTGATTATAAACCAAACTGTTTGAGTAATAGTCTTAAGAATATTGGGAGGCCTAATTTGCTAAAAAGGTTGAGAAATTCTAGGATAAATTTAATAAAAGTTGAAGTAAGAATTATAATTATAGCTCATTTTATTTGCTATTTGTTTAGGAAAATGCTGGAAAAATCAATAAATTATATAATTAAAAATTAAAAACTTATTTACCTTTTATTTGCATTCTGAAATCAATAGTCTGAATATTTAATATACTCAACTCACTTTTCTAGAATTATCATTCCATTATTCAATAATAATTTTAATTAACAAATTAACTTTAGTTTTAAAATTTTTCGCATTTATTATTACTCAATGTTTGTCAGCTTCACTCAGCAAAAAAGTAGATTTTAAATCCGAGTATTGACTGAAAATAACTCTTTTATTCAAACAATGATACAAAATAATGATTAACTTTAAAATGTTTGGCACTATTAATTTTTATAAACATTTAAAAAACAATAAATTAAGTTACCAGAGAACAGCGTTCTATAAAACAAATAAGAGTAGGTACTATTAAAATAAATTAAATTTCAATTATTATTTAAAGATTATTTTATAAAGGGCATCCACATGTTAGTGTAATTAAGTTGTTCCCTAAATATAATTAAAGCTAATTAAATTATTAAATAAAAAGAGATTCTGTTAAGAATGCTCAGTGCTAATTCAAAGTCACAATTAAAAATATTAATGAACTTTTAAAAGTGGGTACTAATATCATTAAATCCAATATTTCCAGTTTAATTAAGAGAATGGACAAGAAGAATCCAATCGTGCTGAGATTCAACTACTACTAGTGGTGAAAATTCGTGAACAATACTGCTAATTAAGCCATTAATTATCATATTCAGATACTTCTGCCAATTATGGAATTTCATCAAAATTATAACTAAATACATTGCAATCTGAAAGGAAGGGTGAAGTTAAATTTGGAAGATTTCAAATACCTTTACAATACAATGTGACGGAATTCCAAAATAATAAAATAGAAACCCTTAGAGGAGATTATTTAAAACATTTCCCCTTCTCATATATGGTCGATGATTCATGAATTGAAGTTTTTAAGCATTTTTCGATTTGCAACAATTAGAATTAAAGCACCAATTTGGATGCAGTAAAACCAATATCCCTGAGAAACTTTGATTACTTGTTTAATTTTTTCCTGCAATCAAGGAAAATTCGATGGCTACGGAGAGTCATTTACCATAGAGATAGGACTTTAAAAATTCCAAAGGAAAAACAGTAATTGCTTGAGTAAATCTCATGAGCTTTGTTCTTCATCTTGAGCATACCATTTTACTAGTTAATGTATTGCAAAGTGAATTTACAGCAAAATATAATAAAAAAACATGACACTCAAAACATTACTACTCATGCTAAGTCATGTTTTAGATACATATAAGTGTAATCACAGACTGCTTTCATTAAACCAAAAGGAATTGATTATAAAAATAGACTAAATACATCGCTTATCTTCAAGCAAAATTCTTTAAATTTTGGAAGCTTATAAGTCCCTCAAATATTATAAAAATTCAAGTAAACTTTCATTTTGTTCTTGTTTTGGAAATAAAGTTTCTTGAGATGTAGGGGTAAATCATTAGTGAAGAATTAAAGAACAAATAATAAGAAATTGAAAAAATGATCATGCTTAAATTAGGAAACTTAATATCAAAGTTGTGAGAGCTATGATTCAACAGGAATCGGCCTCAGTTAGGTAAAATATTGCAAAGTTTAGGCTTTTAAGGTATGCCTTCTACAGCCAATTGAAGTTAAGGCTTTAAACATGTTAAGAGGAATTAAGAATCATTTGTTTCCTAAGAGATAATTTAAAAAAGGAAATATTTAGATTTACTTACTTATTCCCTGATTTGATATTCTTTAAGTCAAGGTATTTACTTATTATATGAGCAAATACTTTTTCAACTGGCGCTAAGTTAAATTAATAAGGACCAAGAAAAGATATTGGTGCTTGAAGGAGCTCGAATTTATGTCTTAAAAAAGAACTCTTATGGTAGGTTGAATTATCTATCCATATAATGTACTTCTATCGCCAATTTTGATCGTAATTTTCAAGCATATAGCACAGCTTTAAGATAAAGTTGTAAAATGTTAAACTATTATTTTTTCCTGAATTAACTGTAAAATGTATTTGCTTATCACTAAAGGTAGCAGCAATTATGTTAAATTTGCTTAATCGATCGGAGCTTGCTAGTTGAGTAACTCTAAACCCCGGTTTTTCCCCAACCTTTGAACTGTGGGTTTTTGTGTTAAATACTACTCTCATCAACATAGATAATTATCTTTTGATCGTAGAGTTTTTAAATATAATTTGCGGCTGCTAGTCGTCGCCAGCTTTTATATCTTAGGTTAGCATAGCGCCTCTCTAAATAATATATCTTTTTATAACTGTAGCGAAGGTGTTTTTTCATGATCAAGCGAATTCATGAAATTGGAAGTTCTACAGCAAAAGTAGACTTCAATAGGCTTCTAATCTTTTGAAGAGAAATAAGTCCCTAATACTTCTCAACTATTCTGGCTATGAGTAAGGCTGCTCCGCTAAGCTTCATGCCTTTGAAAAATTGCTTTTCAATTTTTTGATAAGAACTTCATTTACTGTATAATAGAAGTATCTAATTTACTTTGTAGTATGATACTCGAAATCTTCGAGATAAGGTCTGTTTGTTAACCTTGAAATCTGTATGCAGACTATAGATTTTGTTTTCCTATTTTTAGACCTTCAATTATTTTAATTCTGTCTTTATTTTATTTTGCTCGGTAATGTTCATTTGACCCTTAAAGACATTGAGAGCTGTCTAAAATTCCTCTTAATTCCAAGATTATCTTTCACACTAGGATTTTAAATTTTTGAAAACTAGTTTAGATTTTGCCTCAATTAAGTTCATTTACTAATTGTAAGCTTTTTCATCATTCTACAGGCTGAAATATAAAATACATGCTTTTTCAAGATAATTGATAAGTTTATCTCTGGAAAAGTACTCTTCAATAATTGAGTTGACTTATAATTTTTCTAGTTGTTCTAATGGATCTGTAATCACGCTCGAAAATGTCATCTGAATAAAGTATCTAACGAGGATTTTTCTTTTCTATTATTTTAATTCAACTTGAGTTCAGTTATCTCTATTGCTTTATGACTTAACTAGATTGATTTAATTCGTTTTCCTCAGAAGACACATCTGAGTTGTCTGAATCTGATTTTAGTTAGTCACCATTATTTTAATAAAAATTCCTGATATCATTCTAACAAGCTTTTCCATTTTTGTTGAAATTAATTCTACCACTAACAAGAAAAAAACTAGAAGCTAAAAGCTTTTCTGTATATAGAATATTAATTCTATTAAATATAAAACTTCATTTTTTATCCTTTAAATATAATTGAAATTAGACAACAAAAATTCCTTTCAATTATTTATAGTTTTATCAGTTAATAATTAATAATATTTTTAGAAATTCCTGTAAAATGCAACAAAGACTCAAAACCCCAAAACCATTAATGAGGTTTATAAGTGCTTTGATTTGTAGGGAATTCGTTAGGGGTTGGGATTATTAATAGGTTTTAAAGTGAAATTTACAGTAAATGTATTTAATTTAATCACTCAAAATGCACTTTTCGATCATGTGGAGAGGTCGGAAGTTTATCTTACTTAACCACAACTCTATCTGCTCTATTGATATGTCTGATCTTGAGTTTGGTTTAATTATTATTGACTCTGCCATTTGTTTCATTGATTGAGATACTCTTGTTTTGTCAATAAATTACTTTATTCTTTGTTTAGCATCCTTCTCGCATCTTGTAGAGTAGTATTCATTGCGAGGCATATCGCACTCTATTATTATTGCTGCTAAAGCCCACACATCCCACTAAAAGTCTCCATCTCACCAGTCTTCTCTTTTGGATAGTACCCTTGCGTTCACATTACAGTTCCAAGCCTTGATACTTCCACTCTTTAGGCTCTGTTGAAATCGATTATTGCTACTATTACAGGTGAGAAGTTTATCATTATATTTTCTGGCTTCAAATCTCTGTGAACAAACCCTAACTTATGAAGCTCTTTAATACCTTATACGGTCTGAGTCCCTATTTATCCAAGTTACTTATGATTCCTTTGATCAGTTATGAAATCTCTAAGGGCATTTCATAGAGTGGAAGTCTGAAAGCAACATGATCCTTAGCAAGGAGAACAGCATCTAGCTTAATTAAGTAACTACACTCTTTAAACTTTGCTTGAGTGAATACTTGATACTCATTTGTAAACTCCATCTAATATTTATCATCACTTAAGAGATAGTTGAAGGGATACACCTTGTATGCGTATTGATGATCATTGATAACTTTATTATCAAAGGAGTCTTGTAATATTAGGTAGCTTTAAAGAGAAGTATCTAGGTCAATTTAAGCAAGAACCGGTATTTTCGTGTATTAAATCTTGATCATAATTTTTGTTATTTCAGAGGTCAGTTGGTTGCGTGCCTTCCTAACGTACTCTAACTCTCTTGCTTTTTCAGGCACTCCGACCTTAGAATATTCCCTCGATTTTCTTTTGTTGAGAAGCTTCAGCTCAACTTCA